>PVKH010042288.1:0-10839 GCA_004027955.1 Chaetophractus vellerosus
TGGAGTTAGAATTTTAATTCACCTAGCACAAATTTTTATGCATTCCAAGAAATAATAAGAATTGTTTGCATTTACGGAGTACTTACTCTTTGCCAGTCACTCTGATAAAACAAGCATAGTCTTATTTAATCTCTTCAACATTCCATGCAGAAGGTGCTATTATTATTGCCATTTTGTATATGAGGAAATTGAGGCACAGAGCATTTAAGTAGCCTGCCCAAGGTCACACAGTTAAGAAGTGATGCTAGGATATTAACTCAGGTCATCTTAAAAGTAAGTCGCACTGTCCTGAAATAGATGAGTGACTGAACGAAGCTATTTTACTGATTAAAAAGAAAACTAGTGCCTGCCCTCTTCAAGATGATAGAGTGAGATGCTTCAGGGCTCCATCCCCCAACAGAAGCTTTGAACAACAAGCAAGAACTGGCAGAAATGTCTTTCTTAAAGCTCCAGAAATCTGTTAAAGGACTGTAGTAACACAGTGAGCTCTGAATCAAGAAAAAGGCTATTTAAAAGCAATAGGCTCTCTTGGCACCCTGGCTGGTCCTTCCCCTCCCCTTCACTGCCTTGGCACTGAGCCAGCCTGAGCTCCCTGTCAGGACCCCTGGCCCAGGTTCTGGAAGGAGCAGAGTAACTCTTGTGCACACACTGGGAGCATGTAAGTCTGGCCAAATCTGTCTGGTGGTGGCCTGAGGGATTTGCTGTCCTAGACCTTGCTCTGCATGTAGAAAGTGGCTCCCAGAACTTCCCAACAGAATGATGAGGGAGAGTAGGCCTTACTGCCTGGGGCGAAGGACTGCTGCCTGTAGGATATACAGTGCAGTGCCTGGGAACTTGAGGAAACAGTTTCATAGGTAAGAGAAGACATTTGGAACCATGTAAATGGGGAATTCCTAAGGCTACATGTTCAAGCCCATGTATAAGATGCAATGACAAAAAGGATCAGAGGCAGCCCCTATGCTTTGGCCTGGAGCTATTTTCTAAACTCAGTGTATGGGCAAGCTCTGAAAGGAGATTACTTGCACTAGATAATCTGCAAAGACTGGGGAAGGTGTTTTATTTTTTCCTTTTATTTATTTATTTTTTTGGTAACTCTGGGCAACCAAGGAAAGTTTTGTCATAATACTAGCTCGATACAAGCTATGGAACAGATGCCTCAGAATCTAAATTCCAGCAATAACAGATTAAAATATCAAAATGTCCAGGCTTCAACAAAAGCTCAGAAAACATACAAAGAAGCAGGAAGTGATGGCCCAGGCAAAGGACAAGATTAAAGCATTAGAAACCATTGATGAGGAGGACAAGACCTGAGACATACTAGACAAACACTTAAAAAAAAAAAGGTCCTAAATATGCTCGAAGAGCTGAAGGATAACCAAAAGAAATCAGGAAAATGATAGATGAACACAAAGAGAATATCAATAGAAAGATGGAAATTCTGAAAAGGAACCAAGCAGAGCTGAAGATCACAGTAACAGAGATAAAAAATTCCCTAGAGGGATTCAATAGCAGATTGGAGCTAAGAGAAGAAAGAATCAGAGAACTCAAAGATATGACAATTGAAATCATTCAGTCTGAGGAGCAGAAACAAGGAAGAATGAATAAAAGTGAACAGAGCCTGAGGAACTTGTGGACACTATCAAGTCTACCAATTCATGCATTGTGGGACTCCCAGAAAGAGAAAAAAGAGGAAAGGGATGGAGACTATTCAAAGAAATAATGGCTGAAAACGTCCCAAATTTAACAAAAGATATGAATATGCTCATACAAGATGCTCAACAAATTCCAAACAAGATAAACCCAAATAGACCTATACAGTGGCATATTATATTCCAACATTTGAATGCCAAAGATAGAGAATTCTGAAAGCTGCAAAAGAAAAGCAACATGTCACGTACAAGAGAGCCTTAATAAAAATAAGTGCCAATTTCTCATTGGATACTATGGAGACAAGAAAGCAGTGGAATGATATATTTGAAGTGCTAAAAGCAAAAAATTGCCAACCAAGAATTCTGTATCTGGAAAAACAGTCTTATAAAAATGAGGGAGAGATTAAGACATTATTATATAAACAAAAGCTGTGGGAGTTCATCACCACAAAACCAGCCATGCAAGAGATGCTAAGGAGAGTTCTGTAAGTTGAAAGGAAAGAGAAATAGGCAAAAGACTGAAGCCACATGAAGAAATAAAGATCTCTAGTGAGGGTAATGACATGGGTAAATATAGATATACTATTGTATTTTTGCTTTGTAACTCCACTTTTTACTTCCTACAGGATCTAAAAAGCAAATGCATAAAATGTAATAATAACTCAGTGTTTTTGGACTTATAATGTACAAACATACAATTTGTGACAAGAACTTCATAAAGATAGGGGAGCAGGGATGTATGGGAACATAGTTCATGTATTCTATTGAGGTTAAGTTGTATCAAAGCAAACAATACAATTATAGATTTAGGATTTAAAATTTAAGTCCTATGATGACTACAAAGAAAATATCAGAGAATATGCAAGCTCATAGAGACAGAAATTAAAGTACAGGTTGCCAGAGTCAGGGGGTAGGGGGAATGGGAAGTCATTGCATAATGGATGTGGGTTTCTGTTTGGGAAGATGGGAAAGCTTAAGTAATGGAAGTTGGTGAGGGCACTGCAATATTGTGAATGTGATTAATCCCTTTGAATGGTATGCTTGCAAGTGGTTGGGATGGGAAAGTTTTTGTTGTATACTTCTTTCCGCAATTTGAAAAAAGGAAGAGCAACTAAAGAGGCAATGACAACTAAATGCAATACCTGCTCCTGGACGGGATCTAGCAAAGGAGAAAAAAAGGTTCAAAAGGACATTATTGGGACATGGAAAAAATTGGAATATATTGCGTACATAAGACTGAACGTTATGCTGCAGTAAGAAGAAATGAAATTGGGACACATATTAACATGGATGAATCTTTAAGACATTATGCTAAGTGAAAAAAGACAGGCACAAAAGGACAAATATTCATGGTATCAATAATATGAACTAAATATGAAGAATAAACGCATGGAGTTAAGGCCTAGAGTATAGGTTATTAGGAGGTAAGAGGAGGGTTGAGAAGGACTATTGGTGCTTAATGTATGTAGAAGTTTCAATTAACTTGACTGGAAAAGTGTAGAAATGGATAGAGGTAATGGTAACACATTATGGTGAGTAGCAGCTGGTTTTTAAATGGGATTATGGCTGAAAAGTGTAGTCTAGGGATGTAAATGTCAATCGAAAGAAAGCTAGAGAATAATCTAAGGACTGAATAATACAGTGAACCCAGAGGTAGATGAGAATTGTGGTTAATAGTATAAATGCAAGAATGTCCTTCTGTGAACTAGAATGGATATATGTCACTATTGCAGTGTGGTGGGAATGTGGAAAAGCATGGGAAAAATACAATTAATGTAACCTATGGACTATAGTTAACAGCAATATTGTAATATTCTTTCATCAATGCCAAAGATGTACTGTGTTAATAATAGGGGGTATGGAAAAAATGTGCCAAATGTATACTACAGACCATAGTTAGTGGTAGTAGTATGATGATATTATCTCATAATCTGTAGCAAATGTTCCGCAATGGTTTGATGTGTTGGTAAAGGCGCATTATATGGAAATTCCACACATGTGCATGATTGTTTTATAAGTTCACAACTTCTGTAATAAAAATATGTTTAAAAAATTCAAACATAGTTAGCTTTTTTTCTTGAACTTGATAGCTTTACTTAAGGTAGTCATTTAAGTGAATATCCTTGTTCTTTGTAAATGTACATGGCAGTAACAAGTGTTCAAGGAGCATAATGTATACAACCTACACTCAAATGTTCAGAATATGGATTGATAAATAGGTACACAGACAGATAGATGATAAAAAATAGAATGGCACTTGCCTGGCAGGGGAGATACCATGATCAGGAACATGGTTTTTCCAGGGCAAGGCTAATCCATTGCATTCCAGATGTGCTGACCCCTGCAATTTCCCCAAATGTGGGAAACGTGACTGCATAATTTGTGGTAGTGGGGGTCTGCGTTCGTGCTTTCCCCTTAGAAGAAGAAAAAAAAAGAAGAGAAAAGAAAAAATAAAATCATATGGCACATGTGGCAAAATGTTAAAATTGGTGGATCTGGGTATCTGGGAGTGGGTGGGTAGAGGTATGTCGGAGTTCTCTGTATAGGGTTTGTTTTATTTTTGTAACTGTTCTGTAGTTTGAAAGTATTTCAAAATAAAAAGTTAAAAAGAAAACTTGCACTAGTTTCCATTTTCTTACATATTAAAAGGGAGAAAAATTCCCTGAAACTTTATTTAAATCTGTCCAAGGTCATAGTGAATTCACCCAAGATCATGGGCAATCTCTAGCAGTCCCCGGTCATAGGGAATAATAAAAAGGATGGCCCTCAATTTGAAGGCAACAAACAACATGTGCATTATTTGTGCCTTCACATCCTTCAAAATATTTTAATTTTATAACCATCCCATTGGGTAGAAAGGCAGGGGAGACATTCAGAACTCAGTGCCTGGTAAGTCACCAGATGGATGCTTGTCAGAATGGAAACCAGTAAGTACTGACTGACTATCAGCCCTGTAGGAAGACTAAATACCAATGCCTCTTTTAACAGATTAAGAAATCAAGGCCAAGAGAGAGTAAGTGATTACCTAAATGCTGATGCCAGGGCCCAACCTCAGGAGATTTGGATTCAGTTGGTTTGGGATGATGCCAGTCATCAGTAGTTTTAAAGAACTCTAGGTTATGCTATTGTGCACCCAAAGTTGAGAAGCAGTGTTCTAAAGTCTTAGAGATAATAAGTGACAAAGCTAGATCACACATTTGAGACTTTAAACACTAATTATAGGCTATTTAGAGCCTCTGGTCTATAGATTTCCGTGGACTCAGATGGCAACAATCTTGTGCTTTCTTTTTCATGGCTCCTCCCAAAATAATATGTCTATTCACAGCCTTGACTAACTTTCCTTATGTTCATCTTCATTTGCATCATTCTGATAGAAGTTGAAGCAATTCCTTCAGTGTGTGTGTTGGCTCAGTTTCCTGGAACCAGATTCTGAGATGGAGATTTGTGCGAAGGCAGTTGACTGGGGAGAGGGCAGTATGGTGAGGATGAATACCTGTGAGGGAGAGGAAGAAGCAGGACTGGGCAGAGGGAGGAGTTGAATCACATTGTAGTTGCAACAGAGACCATCGCTAATCCTATGGGGAGCTCTGGAGTGGGAGTGGCCCTTCCGGTTGTTTCACTTTGAGGCAAGGGGACTGGGTCTTGCTTGGTCACTGATGTGGACCCCTTCCTCCCCGCACTGTCCTATGCCCACACCCACTCAGCCAAGGGCAGTTCCTGGAGAGAGACTGGTGATGTAATATAGCTATCATCTGGGAGAATGAGTGCTCCAGTTCTGAAGAGGTGGTGGTGGTGAGGGGCAGGTAGTGGAAATTTGGAGCCCCACTACAGCATTCACTACAAAACAGAAAGAAAAATGAGAATAATATCTGCTGTACTAGGATTGTTGGACCTACTTTATTGTAAGCATCACCACAAGGTAGCTGTGGCGATTTATCTCTATTGCTGCTTCCTGGAGGGGCAGTTTCTCTCATATCTTTGTCTTGGAGTATTCTCTGAATGGTACAGAGATTCTTCCAAGGAAAGCATGTCTGGAAAGAAAAGTATTCAATAAAACCCAATAGTCTGGTAAATTGATTCTTACCTTTAAACAAGGTCCTAGGTCCTTGGGGAGGAGTCAAGTCAAAGACTTGAATAGCAGAGTAAGAATGTCACTCTATTCCACTCTTTTACCACCTGGAGCGTTTGTACTACCTGCATGCAAGGCTATTTCAGACCAGCTCTCCCCTGGCAATGCAGCAGCTCTAGTCACTGAGTCATAAAGATTACTCAGTGGGATATCATTTAGCACATATGTAGTCAAAGTCCCCACTCTAAAAATTTTAAGGATTGGCTTTCTCAGAGGCTTTCCAACCCCTTCTAGCATGCTTTTCTGCACAAAAGAGGCTAGTAAGCTAAAGGCCATATTTCTTTAACTCCTTAGATTTCAGCTAGTTTTAAGACCTGTCTCCAACCAAACACATGCACGATTGTGAGATTTGGAACATGGAGATGAGATGGGGGCCATGCTGCTGCAGTTTCTGCTGGTAGGCCACATCATGGAGGCATTTAGGGTTTCTTTGCCAGCAGTAGTGAGGTCCTAGTGTCTGGTCCCTAATTTCATGGGTGTTAAGCAGCAAGCTTCTGGTCATTGAACACAGCAGAGGCAGAGTGGCTTTGGAGTCAGTGCTTGTGACAGCAGCTTCCTGATTCTATAGTTTCCTGATTGTAGTAGAATTAGCAGCTTCTGCCATGTAATTTTGGTGAGACATTTGTGGAAGTTAAGCATATAATCTCTTTCTCTAGCCTGTGAGGGAATTTTGTCAGAACCTAATTCCCTATATTAAATCACTTTCTGCATAAACCAACTGGGGTGGTTTCTGTAATCTGCAACTAAATCGAGACTGAAATACCCACTTCATTAATTTATTCATTAATTTATTCATGTATATAATAGGTACCCAACAACTTTTATTTAATTTTAAAAATTTATAAGTTCCTGGTATGCATCAGATGCTGTATTGGGAATCAAAGATGAATAAAAATACGATATCTGCCCACAGTTATTTTGCAGTTTAGTAGGGAAGGTAGTATTAGACAAATAATTACAGTTCAGTATAACAACATTTGAATTAAGGTAAGGATGAGGAGATGTGGTGGCTCCTTAAGGAGGGCTTAAGGAAGTCTTGTAAGCTTCCACTGAAGAGCCAGTGTTTCCATTTTATCTTAAAGAGAGAGAGAAAGGATTTGTCAGGCAGAAAATGTGAGAATCAGGGTCGAGGATTTTACCCTACTTGTAAGTTAATAAGTTGGCCTGATATGGGATGTTAGCAGAAGTCATGAGACTCCTGGGTCAGGAGTCACAGCACAGCAAGCAGCATGAGTGTGATGTTGCATCAGTTCCCCTTGACCTCCTAGTCCCATGGTAGCACCAGGTGGATGATGTACATGCAGTAGTTTGCATCACATTTGAGGAACATGGCTTGTCAACAGTCCTATTGAAATCACTGCCCCTTTCTGCCTGAGAGTTTTCTCTTGGCATAAATAAGGGGCAAGCCAAAAATGCTAGGAGTTAATGCACTCCTGGGAGTAGTCCTCAGACAATAATGGTCAGGCATTGGGGGATAAATACCCAGCTTCCTTGGGTGGAATAACTCAAAATCAGTTCCATAAAGACTTCTGGAGTTCTCCAGTGAGATTGAGCCCTATTCACCCATAGTGGTCACCTGATTTATAATACACTATTTATTGGCTTTTCTCCCTTTCCTCACTCACTTTCTGCTCCTTTATCAGCATCTCCTGGGTCACCTTCAAAATAAACTACTTGCACTCAAATCCTTGTCTCAGGATCTGCTTTTGGGGAACCCAGAGCAAGACATGTGATACCCACAACACCCATCCATCCATCTATCCATCCATCCATCCATCCATCCATCCATCCAATCATCCATTCATCATCCAATTTTACCAACCTACTATGTGCTAGGCAATATATGAGGTACTTGAGAATAAAAGATAAATATTGCAGAAATGGAAAAACCAACTATCAAATTTATTTGGAAGGGTAAGGGGCCCCAAATAGCCAAAATGTCTCAAAATAGAAGAACAAAGTTGGAGGACTCCCACTTCCTGACTTTAAAGCATATTACTTAGCTACAGTAGTAAAAATAACATGGTATTGGCAAAAAGAAAGACAGATTGACCAATGGAACCAAATTGAGAACTCAGAAATAGACCCTCACATCTATAATCAAGTGATTTTTGACAAGGCTGTCAAGCCCTCCCACCTGGGCCAGAACAGTCTACTCAACAAATGGTGCTTGGAGAACAGGATATCCATATCCAAATGAAAGAAAGAAGACCCCTATCTCATACCTTATACAAAAATTAACTCAAAACGGATCAAGGACCTAAATATAAAAGTGACAATGATAAAACTCTTAGAAGAAAATGTAGGAAAACATCTTCAAGATCTTAAGGTAGGCAGTAATTCTTAAACCTTAAACCCAAAGCATGAACAACAAAGAAAAAAATAGATAAATGGGACCTCCTCAGAATTAAGCATTTTTGCATCTCAAAGGACTTTTTCAAAAGGGTGAAAAGGCAGCTGACTCAATGGGAGAAAATGTTTGGCAATCACATATCTGACAAGGGTTTAATATCTATCATATATAAAGGGATCATGCAACTCAGCAATAAAAAGACAAACTACCCAATTAAAAAAAAGGTTAAAGACTTGAAAAGACAATTGCCAAAGAAGAAATACAAATGGCAAAGAAACACAAGAAAAAATGTTCAATATCACTAGCAATTAGGGAAATGAAATAAAAACTACAATGAGATATTATTTCACACCTATTAGACTGGCTGCGATTAAAAAGTTGGAAAACTGTAAATGTCGGAGAGGATGTGGAGAGATAGGAACGCTTATTTAGTATTGGTGGAAATGTAGAATGGTACAGCCACTGTGGAGGACTTTTTGGCAGTTCCTAAGGAAGTTGAGTATAGACTTGCCATGTGACCCAGCAATACCATTACTAGGTATATGCTCAGAAAAACTGAGAGCAGAGACAAGAACAGACATCTGTGCACTGATGTTTGTGGCAATGTTATTCATGATTGCCAAAAGATGGAAACAACCCATATGTCCATCAACTGATGAATGGATAAACAAATTGTGGTGTGTACACATGATGGAATATTATGAAGCTGTAAGAAGAAATGGAGTTGTAAAGCATATGACAACATGGATGAACCTGGAGGACATTATGTTGAGTGAAGCAAGCCAGACACAAAAGGACAAACACTGTATGATTGTCCTATTATGAACTAAATATATTGTGTAAACTCATGGAGTTAATAATTAGAATATAGGTCACCAGAGAATAGAATGAGGGTAGAGAATGGAAAGCTAAGGGTTAATCTGTGCAGAACTGGTAAAAAGGTTGTTTGTCAATCTTTGGAAATCAATAGAAATGGTGAAAGCACATCATAGTGTTTGTAACTAGCAGAGCTATTTACATGGGTATGACAGTGGTTGAAAGGGTAAGTCTAGGGTCATGTATATTACTAGAAGGAAAGCTGAAAAATGTAACATGGGCTTGTACAGCATAGTGAAACACCATGCAAAACATGAATATGGGTTATATTGCATATATAAGACTGTTTTCAAAAAATATAAGTATAAACATGCTAGAGAGAAGGAAACAGAATAGCAGCTATGTATGGCAGGGGAAGCATAGAGAGATTGAGTTGTGATGAGTTTTGTTTGCTTTTTGTTTATATTATTATTATTGGAATAAAGAAAATGCTCTAAAAATTATTGAAGTGATGAATGCACAACTGTGTGATTATGACTGAATATCATTGATTGTACATGTTGGATGGATTTATGCTTTATTAATATGTATCAATAAAATTTATTTGTTAAAAGAAGATAAATAAATCACAGTTATTAAACTAAAGTTGATCAATTAAATGGTCTTGTGTTTCCCATATCATCAGACAGGGGTTCTCCATACATTTGACACCAAACCAGAATTGGAAAGACTATGGAATTCCCTTTTCAGAGGCTGGAGGAGGGTTGTCCCAGGATGAGCTATCCCTGCTGAGGCAAATAGTGTCTAGCATATGGTGGGTGTACAATAGATGTAAAGGAGGTAGGTGTTCTCTGGGATCCTTCCCTTGCTTTCTGAATCCTTTCCCCCAAACAGTGTAAATTCACAATTGCAAATCTGGTCTCAGAAAATCAAGAAACTCATTCAGGTAAGGTGAGAATGAGAACCCTTCCAGGAAGGATTTTACATGTAAAAGAAGGAGCAGGGGGACAGTTGAACTCAAAGTTACCAACTCTAAACTTGATGGTTAGAGAGATGTGGAGGTAGCAGTCTTCTCTGGTAGCCCTGAAATAATAGAATACAAATATGATTAATCCTGGCTGCAAGAATGAGAAAGGCCATGTTGTGGGTTACTATGTTATTGGTTACTACGTGCAACAAGCCATGAGCCAGTACCTGTGATTCTTGACTATTTGGAAATTCTAACAATGCTAGCTCTTAACCCTCTCCACCCTCCAACATGGAGGGGCCTGATGAGACCTGATCCCTGACAGGTTGCCACAGAAAATAATCGGGGTATTGGGAGAATTCATGGTGGTCTGTGGGGTCTTGGAGGACTTTAGGGAGGAGAAGGGGCTTGAACTGGGTCTTGGGTAGGATTTGGCTCAGGCTCTGTGGTAAAGGTTCACCACAGAATCCCATTTACTCCTCCCCAAACCAAAACAAACATCTATTTAAGTAGCCCCATTTTAAAGATGAGTGTACAGAGGCTTAGAGGGGTTAAATAATTTGCTCACATCAAAACAATGAGTAAAAGTTAGTGCCAAGATTCAGATTCAGGTAATCTGCTTCCAGAGTCTGCACCCATAGCATCAACAGTTTGAACTATTCTCTTGCTGTACTCTTTCTTGGGGTGGGGGACAGGAAGGGAAGAAGGTTAGAAATGAAAAACGCATTCTGGAATGATCATGGCTTTGAATGTCAGGCTGAGATTTTATCTATAGCTTTCTCAGAGGCCAGATTTCTTGTCAGTCTGAACAAATCAGAGTCAGAGCAGGGGCTGTGTCCCATTCCTTTCATTCAGTGCATAACTCACTGCTGGGCATTCATATTTGAGTGTTGACTACGGCTCCTTGGGGTGTGTGTTCAGGTGA
>PVKH010042289.1:0-10849 GCA_004027955.1 Chaetophractus vellerosus
ACAAATAATTTTTCACTTCATTCCCAGCTTGGATCAACATCATCATGCACTTGAAAGCAGAATTGATGAAATAAAACATTTTCTTATTTTGTCTATGGTTCTCCTTTGATGGATGGTTTGGATTAGACAGTTACTTGAATGGGTTGGCCATCAATTTTTCACTTTAAAAGAAGAGTATTTTATTCTGCTAATGATCGTTCTCTTCAAAGTTAAGTAATAGTTTCTTGATATTGGCTAGTCATTAGAAATTGAACCTGTTTACTTACATGCCCATAATTAAATTCTTTCATTGGTCAGAGCACAAGTTCTGTAAAATAAAGATCCACTATCCAGCCATATTTGGATTGTTTATTTACACAGGATCGAGGTGTTTGGTTCAATATTTTCTTCATTTTAGCAAAGATCTACCATTCCTCCAGGTCACAGAAGAAGCTGTCTTTTAAATTCATTATCAATAAAATTGTTATTGCCTTTGAATCTAGATGGAACTGAGCTTTATTCTAATAAATAATTTAAATGTATGCTTTACCTATTTAAGAATAAAATGTGTCTTGCCAACCTCATGAATGATGAAAATATTTATTACTCATTTTTTAATAGAGTGGATGATCTTGCACTCTGTTTTCTTGCAAATAATTGTTTTTAAGTATTTCCCTTTATTAGTCCAACATGTCTGATTTGGGAGCAATAGAAATTTGGGAAGTATTTTCCTTGTATTGTATAGATGCATTCTCTGTTCCTGTTTATCAGTTCTTTCAATTGCATGCCTCTGAATCCAAGTGTCTTTTCCATTCTATTAGTTAATAATTCATTTTAGAGTATTAGTATTTTACTAAATTTGTATTTTGGTCTTCATTTGAGCAATATTGACATCATTCCTTGAGAACTCAGTAAGTTCCTATGGACTGTTAGTCTACTGTACTAATAGTTCATCTCTTAAAATCGGTTATTTTATAAGATGGAAGACATTAAAAACTAAGTGATATGGGAAATGTATAAAATTTTAGTGGCTCTGCACATTTGGTTCATATCCTATGTTCAGAACTTTGTTAAAAAACATTTCATAACCCAAGGGGGAGAGGACATAGGCATGTACACACGCACTTATGTGTGTATATTCATTTACTTATTTTTTTCATTGTAAAGACTTCCTGTTAACTTGAGGTTTTCTCTCAGCACCCTTAACTTCTGTAATACTCATTTGATCCATATTATTGCTTTTTTAAACTTAAAATTCTTTAAGAAGATTTTCCTACCTTTTGCTGTGGCGGTCCACAGTCCAATAATCAACGTTTGGTGGCAACATAATTGCTTGACAATAATTGGACCAACATGCTTGAATGGGAACTACATATATTTTATTATTCATTAATTTACACATAAATATATTCAAAGAAAAAGGATAAGTATTGAAAACTGATATGCTTTCCACAGTAAGAAACTGCTAGAAAAGCCTAATCAGTCTGGCTGC
This sequence comes from Chaetophractus vellerosus, assembly GCA_004027955.1. Taxonomy (NCBI): domain Eukaryota; kingdom Metazoa; phylum Chordata; class Mammalia; order Cingulata; family Chlamyphoridae; genus Chaetophractus; species Chaetophractus vellerosus. Next base: position 1,472 of record PVKH010042289.1, read on the forward strand.
ATGTCCCAGATCACTCTGTTCCTTGCTAGTTTGTGATAAGGAATTTTCTTATTTTCAGAATCTTGTGATTTTTTTTTCATGTAGCTTTTCATTTTCACTTTTTGTCATTTTCCTTATTTAAAATTAATTTCAAGTAGCTTTTATTTTTTAGTGGGTTTCTACACTTGTGTTTCTTTCAATAAGTGCTACAAAAATGCAGGCTGTTAATCCTAGCAATAATTTCTCTTCCTTGGCTTTGTAGCGTGCTCTCTCTCTCTAACCTAAGTGTCCTATCCAACGTCTGTTTTCTCCACCTCCATCAGTATTGTCGGCTATCTTACCATGACAAAGTTTATTATTTGCTTCCGTGTGGTAGAGGAATAACAAGAATAGCTTCCTAAGTGGGATCCAAGCTGGATATAGCTTCTTTCATTACACATCACCAGGACCCTTTTTGTTTTCCTCTTTTGTAACTCTTAATAGCAGTTTTGACATAACAGAAGCAGGTCAGAATTATTCAGTCATTCCATACACAATATAGGTTTATTGATTTATTTGTTAATAGTTATGAAATTTATTATGACCTCACAGTGTTGATTTTTCTTCATACTACTTTATTTCTAAGTTAACCAAGTTTGTTTTTTTTCCTATATTTAATTACATTTCTTCTTTTTAATGCAAATGCAGAGTAGGAATTCTATACATAAAATTTCTCTTTTCTTTTGTATTCCTTTTTAAAATGAACTATTTAGGTTTGATTTACATACAGTAAAATTTACTAATTTTAATTGTGTAATTCAGTGAGTTTTGACAAATGTTTATAGCCATGAAACTACCACCACCATCATAGTATTGATCATTTCCATCACCCCAAAAGCTCTCTCCTGACCTTTGAAAGTCAATTCTCTGCACTCTCCTCCTGTTCTACTCACCTTCTGGCCACCACTTATTGTTTACTATAGTTTTATTTTTTTAAGAACTTCATATAAATGAAATGATAGAGTGTGATAGTTAATATCATGTGTCAACTTGGCTAGGTCATGGTATACTGTTGTTTGGTCAAGCACAGACCTTATTACTATGAGGGGATTTCTATTGATATACATGGGATTTACAGATACAATGAGTTGATTGCATCTGCAATGAGTTGATTCCATCTACAATCAAAAAAGATTGCCTTCAGCAAAGTGGGCAATCTCTTCATCTAATCATTTCGAGGTCATAAAAGCCAAAACTGAGGATTTCAAAGGTCAGAAGAAGAATTTCTGCTTCAACTTCAACATTGGCTTTTGCCAGAATTTCCAGTCAACTTCCCCTGAGGAATTCAGACCAAAGATTTCAACATCAGAGTTTTCAGCTTGAGGCCTGCCCTATAGAGGTCAGACTTACCAGCGCCTACTGTCATGTGAACAAATTTTGTAAATGTATATGTGTATATATATATACACATTTTTCATATATGTCCTTTTGGTTCTGATTCTCAGGAAAACTCTCTAATACGTACAGTATGTGCTCTTTTGTGTCTAGCTTCTCTCACTTAGCATAATGCTTTTAAATTTCATGTTATTGCATGTATAAGATTTTTCCTTGTTATTTCTAAGTAGTAGTCTGCTATATGGATATATCACAGTTTATACATTTACTACTTGGTCGGTGTGGTCCTTTCCAGTTTTTGGCAATTGTGAATAAAGCTGCTATAAACATTTGCCTGCAGATTTCTGGTGAATATAAATTTTAATTTGTCTTAAGTAAATATCTGGGAGTGGGATTGGTGTTTTACATGCTAAATTGTTTTCCATAGTGGCTGTACTGTATGGGAGTGCCAGTTATGCTACATCCTCACCAACACTTGATATTGTTAGTCTTTTTAATTTTAACCATTGTAGTGAGCATGTGTTTCTTTTCAACATTGTTTTTCAACTACAATAATTCACTTCTGTTCCACTGTCATTTTAATTATTATTTTATTCAATATATTGTCATGTTTTTATTTTTGTGATATGGTTTATACTTTATAATCGTGTTCTTTTGAAAGCTATAACCATATTATAATGTCTTGACTTCCTTTAGTGCTTGATAAAACTAAAATAACTAAAATCCTAACAAATAAGTAGGCATGAGTCTTGATTGAGCTTGTTCATAATTGATTTTTGTTCTCATTTTCTGAGAAATGGGAGTATGGTGCTTAAGAAGGTTAAATCTGACTTAGGACCTTGGATTTTATTGGTGTCTATCTACTATCACAGAAATTATAACTGGGATTCTGTATTTCAAAAATCTTAGTAACCTGATTTTTCAGCAACTAGTTTTTCTTCCAGTAAATTTTCACATACGTTCAGCAACTAAAGGACCGTGATACAACTCAGCCCTGTCATTTCCTAAAATGGCCCTGTTTTTATTCTTTGCCTCATTAGACAGCTTAGAGAACAGTATATACCATTGTCCATTAAAGAAGTCACTTTTTATTTAATCCCATTCCTACTTAGATTTGTCAGAATTGGTGATTTTTGAACTTTTTTTTTATAGCACTAACTGTTCTTAGATCTCTGGCTTTGTTCCCTGAATGTTAAAAAGACACCTAGTCACTTTGTTAAAAATCATTCTTTTAAAATCCAGTGTAAATGAGAATCATCATCCTCTCTATTGCCCCAGTCTTTTCTGTCTAAGAGTGTTTCATTTCAATATATGCTGGAGCTCTGATTTTTCTCACTAGGCTCAGTTCCTACTTCAGAATAATTACTTGGTTAAGTCATATTTTTTTCACCAAAGAGTTTATATAGCAATCAAAATTGAATGCTAATGAGTTGCATAGCTTTAAATTCTCCTTTATAAAACTTGTGTTTTACAAGTAACCCTTATTTCAGAAAATGAGTGTAAGATGCTCTAAACCGGGGTTCTTAACCTTTTTTGTTCCATGGACTCCTTTGCCAGTCAGGTGAAAAATGCATACCCCTTACAAGGTTCACACTACACTATGTACTATATAATAAATATATCATAACTGCACCAACATGTCCCCCCAAGAGTAATGGTGTTTTTTTTTTTTGAATTTCAATTCAAGCTCATGGACCTCTTGTTAAGAATCCCTGCTAAACTTTAGTTCATATTTATTCATGCTCTCGTGAGTTATTTTGTTGAGTTCTGTTTGAAGACAAATTGGAGTTCTTACAAATTTCCCAGTTTTGTCAGATTTCATAAGTAAATAATGACACCACAAAAAAAGTATAAGTGCTATTGAAACTATTCGGAATTTTCCAAATTCTTGGGAAAGTCACTCAGTTTATTAAAGAGTTTTCTGGATATTTACTGTTGAATGGGAGGTATTTTTTTCATGCCATGTTATCTTGTAAAAACACAGATTTGGTACCTAGGATTTTAAATTAGAATTATTAGTGGATAAAGATATTGGGAGTATTTGCTGACAATTGATTGCATGAAGAATGTACAGAATTGTGATCTCCTACCAACAGTTTTGCAAATTAATCTTATTTTCCCCTAGTTCTATGTTCTATTAATAATTTTATCCAGACTATTAAATCCCATTTCATCTTAGAAATGCAGTCAAAGCATGAGGGACTGAAATCATTTTTGAGATTTTGAAGAAGCAAAATTGAATGATAAATCAAACTATCAAAAGCAATTCAAAAGTATGATTTTACAAAATTCACAGCAGTGGCAATATGCTTAGTAGTCTACAGTTATTAAGACTTGAAGATGAAGGAACAGATTTTACAAATATTTTCTGTTAGAAATGTTGATATTAAAATTCAGTGGTCCTATCTTAGTTAACCAAAATTCCATAAACTACAAGCATTTGGTTTTCTATGGGTGACCTAGCTGCTACAGATACTTTCTCAAACCCGAGATTCATTTATTCCTTCATATCCTCCTGCATGTTGATTTGGGATTGACTGAGACTATTCCAAATAGCTGTTCTCAGGTCATCAGTAAGTATGTCTAATAAATGACCAAAAGCACCAGTCTTCAAACGAGATTTCTCTTTTGTTTTCTAGAAAAGCCAGACTGTATTTTTTAGGGAACATTTTCTTACTACAGATTTTTCTGGTGTGAAAATCCCAGAAAAGGAAGGATAATTCTTCTGAGTATTTGCTTGTCAAAGACTGCCTTAAGATTTCTTGATCTTGCTCTTCTATAATGAGTATCTTAGCCCGGCCTAAATCCTGCAATTGCAATTTGCATCACAGAACTCCCACATCTGTTGTATAGTAAGGTTGAATCCAAGGGAATTAGGATCTTTCCCTTAGGAGATATTGTGCCCATTCATGCTACACAGAGAGAGGGCATTCCTGTCTTCTCCCTAACCACCAGCCCCATTGCCTGGCCAGGAGAGTTATTTCTAACAGTGTGTGAGCCAGACAATTGATTACCCATTTTTAAATGTGATTCTTATAAACCAGAACATCATGATACTCGGTTTTAAGTTTAAATCTTTCTGTGGGAATTTTCACATATGTGCTGTCTGGTGATATTTGATAAGATGTATATTGAATTTCTTTTTGAGATTATCTCTTATTTTAAGGAAAGGAAATCTATGAGAGAACCTTCATTTACCACTTCTACTGAATGCATATGTGAAAATTCTGTCATAACATACTTCTGTTTATTAATTATTTGTCCTTTTCTGCTCTGGATCACTTAACCATTGTCCTCATGAAAAGTTGATAGCTTATTTATTGCTTTCAAAATATGTGTCAGAATTGATTTTAAAAATTAAGACTTTTAGATTAATTTCTTTGTGTGAACTAGGTTTTAAAAACCTTCCTTCCAAATAGTTAGAAAAAATATATAACAAATAGTCCCATTTATAATACAATGAAAATGCAAAATACCTTGGCAATGTTAGCAAGAAAAAACAACATCGGAACTATATAAAGGAAATGATGTCTCCTGAGACCTAAGAGACAATTTTACTAAATGAAGATTGAATATTAAAGATGCCTCTTCTTCCCATATTAATTCATACAGTTGATATAATCTAAGTTTAAAACCACAATAAGTTTTCTTTTTTAAATTTGCCACAGTAAAGCTAATGTTCATCTCTCAAAATGAACAGGGGCAAATAACCAATACAATTGTCTTATAAGTTATAAAGTTATAACAGTCAAGACAGCATCACTTTAAAAAATGGAAAAGAAGGAAAATTAAGATGGATTCAAGTATGTAAAACTTTATTGAGTTGGTATCATAAATCAATGGGAAAAAGAAGGACTATTTAAGAAGTGACCTGGGACAATGGGTTAACAAGTTTTGGGAAAAACTAAGTTAGGTCCTAGTCTCACTTCATAGCATACACCAATAAAAATTCCAGATGAGTTAAAGAGATAAATGTTTTTTTAAAAAATCAAAAGTAATCATAAAAAATAAAATTGATTTAGTAATTATGCATAGTTTTAAGCATAAAATAATGAAAAAATCACTAAGAGAAAGTCCATAGATTTGACAATGTAAGAATTAATTTCTGAAGGACAAAAACAATAACCTGGTAGAAATTAACCCAGGAAAACTATCAGCAACAACTTTATATGTTTGTAGTTAAAAAACTTATACAACTTGATTCACAAAATGGTAAAATCTTCATAAGAAAGTAGATCAAGTACAGGTTTTTGATGAGTCACAGAAACAAATTTTTCACATATTAAAAAAGTTCAACTTAACTGAGAATCAAAGACATGCACCCATAAACACACCACTCTAAATTAACCAAGTTGTTGATATTTAGTGAGTATAAGAATATCCTTCTAGTGTTTGTGATCTAGCCTACCATTATCTACGCACTGATTGAACTACCTACCTACCTACCTTCTGTCTAACTCTCCATCCATTTAGCCATCCATCCACTCATACATAAATATGATATGTATGTATGATATACAGTTTTTCCTAAAACAGATCATAATACATGTATTGCTTTTTATTGTTTCCATTGTACATATTTTAAATGATTTTTCTGTCATATATTCTTCTACAACAACATATTGAACCTATGCTTAGCATTCCAGTATATGGATACATCTATGGTTTATTCAACCAAGCCTTCTTGGCATTTAGGTTGCTAACAGTTTTTCAACAGTAACATGCTGAACATCCTTGCACATATCAGATTAGTTTCTAAGGATAAATTCTGAAAGGTTGGATTTGCTGTTACAAGAGTTATGCAGTTTTCTGAGGCTTGTTTTTAATTTTGCATGTTGCCAATTTGTTCCTTAGAAAGATTTTAACTTTTACATTTCCACAAGCAATATATCAGAGTAACTATTTCTCAAATTCTACCAATGCATGCTAGTAAAGTTAAAAATTTATTTATGTCAAAATGAATGACAATATTGTTCTTTTAATTTGCATCTATTTGCTTTTTGAAGTGATGAACATTTTTCTATGATTTTGGCCATTTTTTGGTGAAATTCCTAATCATGTCATTTCCTCCTATTTTTCTTTAGATATATTAATTTTCCTTATTGATTTCTAAAATTTACGTTTGTATTTAGAATAAATATGCCATGGATTTGTTTATATATTTGCATATATATGTTTTTCATTTTTAATTAGCCTAATCTATCAGTTTTATCCTATTTGGTTTCCACCTTCAGTGTCATGATTATAAACCCCTACCTGATACTAAGTTTATATTAACTAAAATGAGAGGATATTTTAATTCATCTATTCCATTTTCCTCCAGGTTTATAGCTGAATTTTTCACAACAGTAAGCATGGTCAATGGCATTTTTTAAGCATAGAACCTTAGAGGAAAACTCAGGATTACTTGGTTTTTAATTAAAATGAATTCTGTGGAGGGAATATATTGTGAATATGTCTTCCCAGCAACTTTATTCTTTCTACTTAAATTAGTTTCATTGGAAGGATTCAACTGTATTAAGATGTCATGGAATTTAGACATAAGCATTTTTTTTTAACTGTGAAAACTGTACATTTATTATTTTCAAAAACTAACCATAAACATGCTTTATTCACTGTTTTGTACCAACATTAGCTAACAATGTTAAAACTAGACATAAGTATTTTTAATGCTAATGATTTTAGAGCCTAGATTATTCTGTGTTTGTGTAAGTAACCATATATTATTTTAGTAACACATCTGAGTTTTTGTTGAGGAAATTTTTTCCTGAACATTTAAACCTTAGAATGTCAATTTCTTCTAGAAGTTTGTGCCTTGATTTTAAAGGAGCAGATCTGTATTGTTCTGGTGAGAAATTTCTCAGGTGTTGTTGGAAGAAAAGGGATCTCATGCAGCAAACACTAAATAAATAATATTTAGTAAATTTAGTAAATTTAGCAAATAATTAGTAAATGAGTCAATTAAGGTAGGGGTTCTTAACGTTTTTTGTTCCACAGACCCCATACTAAGTCCACACTATACTGTGTATTATTTAATAAATATATCACACCCACACCAACACATCCCCACAAGGATAATGTTTTTTTTTTTAATTTAAATTCAAGCTCACAGACCCCTTGTAAGAACCCCTGATTTAAGGCATATAATTGCTATGGATTGAAAGGTGATCCATGTTGTTGAGGAATTTATAATATACAATAGTGATAATCAATAGGCTAGTGAGGCACTATAACAGGATGCCTGGTGTCTTAGCTTGCTAGGTCTTGTAAGAAATACCACAGACTGATTGGCTCATGGTTTTGGAGGCTAGAAGTCAAAATCAAGGCCATGCCCTTAGAGAGAAGCCCTAAAGTCTGTAGTGTTCTGGTGCTAGCTTGCTGCAATCCTTGGGGTTCCTTGGCTTGCATCTTTTTTCTCCCATTACATGGCCATCTCTTCCAGTTTTTGCAGATTTCTGGTTTCTGCTTCTTTATAAGGCCTCCACCCTGATTCAGTTTATCCATGCCTAAAAGAGGATCTTAGAAGATTTTTATTCACACCTTAACTGAATAGTGCATTTTCTAAGGATTCTATTTACAAATGGGTTCACACTCATAGGAAAACAGATTAAAAACATGTCTTTTGTTGGAGTACATAATTCAATCTACTACACTTGGCTTGGATTTTTCTACACTACACAATTTTTTCTACGGAGTGTATTATTAGTTTCACGTGTGTTTAGCTGAAAAGCATGTGAGTACCAGTGTTCTAGCACTGAGTGCAGTGAGTTCTAATCACCTGGGTCCTTCTTAAAAATGCAGATTCAAATTCAGTAAGCTTTGACCGGGACCTTATTTGACATTTCCAATACGCGTCCAGGTAAAACCAATGTGCTGGTCCACGGACTCCTCTCTGAGTAGCAAGGGTCAGGAAATCTTGTATTGAGATGTCTAGTTTTCATAAACAGGTAAAACACAAGAAATAGGAAAATTAAAATGCAGTGAAGAGGTTAAACATCTTCTGAGAATCAGGTAGAGTCTACTACCTGGATTTTAAAAGACTAGGACTACCCTTAGAAGTAAATTTAGGAAGCTGGCCCCTTGCAAAAACAGGTGGAACTGATATAAAGTTGCTCATCCTCAGAACAAGCCTTGAATAAAAAGATCTTAATGTTATGAAATGTGCGACCCTTCAAAATGGAAAGTTAGTAACAATACATTAGCTGGGCAAGATCTCTGGATCTAGAGAGAAAAGCAAGTGCCTCAGGCCTTTGTGTTATGCCTTCTGCTAGAGGGATAACTAGAAGTGCTGTTTGGAGAGAAGCATTTAGGGCAATGTTTAGCTGCTAGCCTGGACTTCACTGAAAAACTTGACCCCATTTCTGTCCCAGTTTGAGGGCTGAGACACTGCCATATATCTGATATTAAAAGCTGGGCTATATAATATATTTGAGTACTGCTTTAGAATAGTGGTTCATGTTTTCTTTTCTTCATAAGAAGTCCAGAAAACAATGACCAACATATGTAAAAAGAACAGATGTCCCTTGCCAGTACATCAAGCATTAATTCTCCTACAATATTAGTTGCAAAGGTAACATAATTCTTCTGGATATTTTTGCCATGTTTGGATTTTATGGGTTCACCATGAAAATGAATTGTTGCTGGTATTTGTGATTTTTTATATTAAAGGAAAACACTATTTTATAAACATTGAACCTTTTTCTAGGTTTTATAATTTATAACTCAAATTCTTGAAAGGCCCAAGCTAGGTTAATGACCAAGGTATTAAAGCATGATGCCACAGGATGCCTCACCTCTTAGAAAGATGCTAGATTTATAAGGTTTTGTTTTGTGGAGCACCACAGTGGGACATTTTCAAGGGAGTAACCTTTTAAATCTCAATTTTGCCATCCAAGAATCACTTAAGTGTTGCCCAGTTTAAGGGCATGAATTATAGCCAACACCAAGTACTATAATTCACACTTTTCCCAATACTCACAGTATGTGTTCTTTTCTTTAAAAAAATTTTATACAATATATCTGATG
>PVKH010042290.1:0-10842 GCA_004027955.1 Chaetophractus vellerosus
TACTGCAATACTTTTAAATACTTTCTGTATGTTTGAAAATATTTGTTCATTATTGTTTAAACTTTTCAAATTTGTTGACAGAATTCTCATAATGACTTCTTACTATGTTAATGGTAAAAACATCTCTTATTGTCTTCTTTTCAATCCTCAGTATTTTATCTGTGCTTTTTTATCTTGATCTTTCCTGCTAGCTAATCACTTTAACTTTGTATGAACCAACTTTTGTCCTTCTTGATTTTTCTTATTGTATTTTTTCCATTTTATTATTTTATCCTCTATTTTTGTCTTTTTTCTTCTTTTTTCTTGATTTTATTCTGTTGTTCTTTTTATTACTTCTATTACAGATGCATAGACAACAAATCCTTGATCTTTTCTATAAGCATTTATGATTCTGAAGTTCATGCTTAGAACTATTTTAGCTGTATCCCAGAAATGTTAATATATAGCATTTTCATTATCTTTCAATCTAAATATTTTCATTATTTTCAAGAGTTCTACGTATTTTCAGAAGTATGCTTCTAAATTTTTAGTATGTGGGATATATACTTTCTGAAAATTTAGAAACACTATTATTTGTGTATTTGTTTTTTGTGTCTATCTTAATTGCCTTATGGTCTGAGAAATATATGTAATGCCAATATGGAAAATATTTTGAGTCTTGCTTTTTGACTTAGTAAGGTGCCAGTTTCTATATATGTTCTGTGTGCTGAGATTATTATTTGTTTTCTATTTCTTGTGTATAGTTTCCTATATAACAATTAATTGAGCTTTAATAGTTGAATAGACATCTTTAACTTTACTGATTTTTGCCTAGTTATTGTTGACTGAGAGTGGTGTCAAAATGTCTCATTATAATTGTGGGTTATTGTCTTCATATTTCTGTCTAATTTGGTTTTATATATGCTGTGTTATGTTGTTTGCTATACACAAATTTAGAATGGAATGTTTTCATGTTGTATATTAACCCTCTTGTTCTATAGTAAGATTTTTTTTTCTTAGAGTCTGTTATATCTGATATGAATATATACGAACCAGCTTTATTTTAGTTTGTGTTTGCCTATTATATCTCTTTCCATACTTTTAACCATTTTTAACTTTATGGCTTGTATTTGTCAGTTTTAAACAACATAGAAATACATTTTTATAGGTGCATTTTTAAATTACATTCTGCCAATTTTTTAGTGTTTCATTGTTGTATTCAGTGAATGAGCATTTATTTTATTGGCTGACAAATTTAGTTTATGTAGATTTCTTATTGATGCTTTTGATTTTACAATACTTCTTTACTGCTTTTATCTCCTTTATTGCCTTGCTTTTGAATTTTTCATTTTGTTTATTTAATCTATTTGTTTATAAATTATAATCCTATACTTTAGTTGCGACCTTAATTTTTTACATATATGTTAATGTACTATATACTAACCTTTATCAATACTCTTCTGAAAAATGCAAGAACCTTAGAATCCATTAACTCTATTTTCTCCACACTTGAATTATAGGCTACTGTTGATGCAAATTTTAGTTCTGTTTAATTGTTTAATAATACAACGTTTATACAATCAATATTTTTAAAATGTAAACATAGGTCTACCATTTATGAGTTATTGTCTTATCCAGTATCAAAGTTCAAGAATTGCAATTGTTTTTATATCTTCTTAGAAACAGTATTATTTCACATTTAGTCTTAAATAGAGGGCAGGCCTTTGAAGCAATAGTTTTAGGAGTATGTATATGGAAAGAATTAGAGGTCTCTGATTTCCTCTCCACCTTAGATATGCCCTGCATTTTATCTCCTTTTCCCAGATTCCTGCCAGGCCATAAAAACTGAAGTTCAAGTTCATCTGGGTTAGGCAAATACCATCACAGAAAGTCTGCTTCAGTGTTAGTCTACATTTCTCGGTTATAGTTTTCCCTGATTTTTCTTTCTGAAGAATACTAATTTTCTTGCCAGTTCATCAATATATTTTAAAATATTTATTTTAATCTGGTATATTTAATTATTTTCATGGTAGAGACAAATCACCATCCTGCTATTAATGAAAGATATGTTCATTATTTTTAATTGTCGCTTTGTTACTCTTTCAAAGGACAGATCTCAGGAAAAGGGAAAAAAGAAACTATTTTTAAGTAAAGGGGACAAAGGAAGCTATTTCTAAATAGAATTTCTTTCTAGGGATGTGTAGTGATTAGCATTATTGATGAGTACAATCTATGCTTTGAAATAAAATTTAATTACATAAAAGAAAAATGAGACTGAATTTCTGGAGTAAATATCACCACGGTACAATAAAAACTAGTTTGAATAAAATTATGATGTTTCTTTCTAGCCACAAACATTCATTAAGTGAATCTATATATAAAGCAGTTGTATACACAGAAAGACAAGAGCGCAGAATTTTAACTTTGGAACAGCCCAGATGTTTCTTCCTACATTTTAGTTATTATTCTCATTTTAAGGGACCATTTAAATATATGTTTAATAGGGAACTCAGCTCATCACAGTACATTTAAGTTTTTTAAAAAGCTAAAAATGTTTTAACACAAATTCTAAGTTATAATTTTAATTCATGTTCTTAACTATCACTCTTTTGACTTTAGCAATGTCATTAATTTGGTAATGTTCTGGGTTTTCAAATTTGTAAAATGAGAAGATGCAATATACAAGATAGAATATTTTACACTCAGTTGAGATTCAAGAACCTAAATACTTTGCAGATGATAAGAGCAATGATAAAGATTGAGATGATATATTAATTTGTAATAGTATCTTTATTTTAAATATCCTAAAAATATTTTATGAATTTTATGGATGTCAATTACCCCATCCATCTTTGAAATGCAACATTTATGTAAACCAGTCATCCTGACCTAGTCTCTTTAATCTCACTCTCGTGTTTAACTGTAACTGTTGTATAATGAACCTTGTTACCATCTATGCTAAGGTAGGTGAGCTCTAGCACTGGGATTAGAAAACTGATCTATCCAGCTAGACCACAGAGAAGTTTGTTATGTTGAAATATTGCTTCTTAGGACAACTAGGTGAAGGTCATGGCCAGTTTTCCTAAATTGGTACCCCTTCTCCAACCTAAGCTTTGACCTAAATTCAACAATGCATTTTATTTCCTTGATAGCATATTCATGTGCCTTTTCTTCTGTTACTGACCTTTACCAGTATAGAATAAGATTTCATCATACTAGACATAAGTATGTAGATTATACACACACTATAAAAACTACAACACAATTTTCACCCAGTTTAAAGGATAGTTTGAGTATTATAAAAATTCTTTCTTTTGTTTAATAGTTTTGTGGTTATATGGAGTTATTGTTCTGTTTTAAAGAGGTAAAGGGCCTTAAATATTATTTAATCAAAACCTATCATGCCATGCAAAGAATCTGAATTAACTTGCATAAGCCTCAAGATGAGTGATTGGCCAAACCCACATGTCTCCTTGTGATACAAGGAAAGTTGTCATTTTTGTTTGGTTTGCTCTTTGAACTTATGGAAATGAAGAGTCAGTGGAGAATATTAATAAAGTTTTACACTAGGTCATGTTACAAATTATTAATAAAATCATATATTTTTGTTGCCCCTCAAACTCTTTACATTTCTATCACTCCCACCTTTGGCTACTCTTTTTCTCCAACCAGAATGTTTCAGTGGCCTCAAAATGCCTTACTTATATTTAGATTCTCCATTCCTGTTTCAATATCACTGCATCAATCTTCTGTAGCACCACTATGATCATGTCACCCTTATCATGTCACACTCCTGATCAGGTACCATCAGTGTCTGCCGTACTCTTCCACTGAATGAAATTCACAGCCCTCAGCAGGTGTGTTAGACCTTTGGTATCTATAGCCTTGTCTACTGATTATGCCATACACAAAACACACACACCCTGTCCTCCAGCCAAAGTGTACTAGTACTTCATCAAAGATACTTCTATCTTTCCAACTCTCCACATTTCACTACATGCGTCATTCCACTGATTTGAATTCCTCCTTCATTCTCCCCCTTTCCCCCTATATCTGCATAATAAAATAGAACAGCCCTTTAAGACAGAGCACAAATGTCTCTTTAAGGCTGTGTTGGAAAAATCTAAAGGCAGAAATCTTATTTCATGTGTTTCTCTGGTCCACACAGGTCCCTTGATAATGACATGTAGTAGGAACTCCTCACACATATGTGAAGAGCAGGAATGAATCTTAAATATTGAAGCTTAGAAAACTTTTCTCATTAATATCTATTGGAAAATTGAAAGAGAAATATTAGCACATTAAATATAATTTTTTAAATGTTTAAATTTTATAAATTATTCCAAATTCTATCTTAGACCTAGAAATCACTTCTTCTGATGAACATTAGTATTACAATGAGCATTATGGATCACTTAGAAGAAAGGTTGTTTACATAAAAAGAATTTTCCACCTTCTTTTGGTGATATCAGCCACTGGATATGAGTAAAAAGGTGAGGAATATATTTTTACTGATCTCAATGGGATGAGGAGAAAATGGTTTATTATTTTCTCATATCCTATTGAATGTATTGCAAAGAGGCAGAGTATATATTTATATGCCTCTGATTACTTACTAAACTACAAAACCTTTTGCATCAATATATAGTTAATCACTATTGCAATTGTCAATGTTCTCCTGCCAAAGACCAACAGGAACACATCTACTTATGAAAAAAGTTGCTGTGTGAAATGAAAGGGTACCATGGGAAATGAGGGAATATTATCAATAAGAGGGCATTACAAAGGATTTGGGCTTGTCTTACCTGATTTGTAGGGAAGGGTTCTAGGAAGTGGGGCTTTGCTCAGGAATGGATGCCCTTAGGAAGAAGGGGTTAATTTTATGGGTTCATACCATAAAAATTTTAATCTAGGAGGCAAGATAAAGGGAGTGGAGCTAAAGCTCTGATTGGTAAATAAATAGCATTCATTCATAGTAGTAGGAACTAAGATGCTTGATAATTGTGGTTTGATTAATGTTCATGTTTTTCTCTTTGTTCAGACATGATTACCGAACTGTCCCATGTTTGTTTTGATTCTTCACACTCACAGAGTGGCTTTGTCTGATGCTGAAGTTCTGTGAAATTGTTCATGTTCAATGGGAGAACGCCAAGGCATATCTGTGGGTGTCTGCCTGGCTTTTAGCAACACTGAGGCCTACCTTGTAGCAAGCCCCTCCCAGCTTTCCCTCACAATTCATTGATCTGATATACACAGAGGATGAACTATTCTGCAAAAGTGAAATTTGGAGATAACTAGAAGTTCATAACTGTTAAAATAAAAAAAAAATGTGTTACCCACATAAGATTATAATATTTCTATTTAATTATAAAATTTTCCCCTTTGTAAGAAAGTTCTTTTTTTTTCTTTTAGTTACATATGAACCTAAATAGGAGATGAATTATTAGATTTAGAGGCATATTTGTTAATCCCATGAGTTCTGAGGTCAAAGCCTATCTACCCCTTTTGCAACTGGGCTAATAGAGTTGCCCTACAAACCACACTTGCAGCTATCAAATGCTTGAAATGTTGCCAGTTCAAACTGAGAGAGCTGTAAGTATAAAATACACCCAAGATTTTGGAGACTTGGTATAAATAAAAGAAAGAAAAATAGCTTATTAATGCTTTTATTTTGATTACATGTTGAAATGGTATTTTGGATCTATTAAGCTAAATAAAATATAGTATTAAAATTAATTTCACCTGCTTCATATTACTTTTTTTAGGCTAGTAGAAAATTTTAAAAGTGCAAATGTGGTTCACATTTGTAATTCACATAATATTTCTATTGGGCAGTGCTGATTTATAAACTATTTCAGACTGGACAAGTATCTTATCTTGACCTTGCCTTAGTTTCATTATTTATGAAACTGTAATAATAACAATACATACCTTACAGGGCTATTGTGGGTTTTCAGTGGCAAAATAGATGTAGTTGACAGCATCTATTGTTATTTTGACAAGGTATCAATTGAATATTGCTCCCAACAGCAAAACTCAATCCACATTTTATTGTTATAAGTACATTCACGTCATTATTTTGGTATTGTCAATATGTAAATCTTTATAAAATATTATGATGAATTACATACTACAGAAATAGAGATATTTTTAATTTTGAGACATTAAGTATGTAAATTTCTTCTATATACTAACATAAATTTAAAGCAGGAAATCTGAAAAAAAAAACATACAATTGAACTCTTTAGTCTAAGTGCTTAATTTTACAGCATAGAAAATTAAGAATCTAAGTGATAAAATGATTTATTCAAGGTCATAAAACAAGTTAGTGGCAGAACTGTATGAGAATAGAATTTTCCTTCTGCTCAGGTTTCCATTTTTAAAACTTTTTTTTTAGTTTATTTAATACTCAGTGATACTTCTCCATTAGATGACTACTGGCTACCTTTTATATGAATGATGACCTCAATTACTAACTTGTAGGAAAAAACATATTATCTATGTTTTTCTGTTGATTTTTAAATTTTTTATTATAGAGTCATTTGCTCCTTAAAATACGGGGGGGTGGGGGGAGAAAATTTACTTATTGTTTCTAAGTCTGTAATTAGAAGAACTGAGTCATCTTCCATTGATGGGGCAAATTACCGGCAATTTTCCAATTTGCCAGATTTTCACATATAGCACATGAATAATTGAATAATGAGAATGAGCCAAAACCGGGGTAGTTAATTTTAGTTGGGTGAATTCAGCGCCATCTGGACTTCTGGCTTTGATAAATTTTAATTGACCCATCTCTTTCTGAACAGTCCTAATACCTAATTTGTAAAATAGTTACTCAAGCTCAAACCAGAAAGAGGAAAGTGCTTGTTAGAATGCTTAATTTCAATTTTATTCAAACTTTAATAAATTAAATAAATGATGGGTTTTTGGTGTTAGAAGCTCATTTCTTTTAAGTGTCAATTTAATAATTGTATAATGATGAAACCTTATTTCTTAATACTTAAATTATAATTCTTACTCTTATTTTTAATATTCATTGGCCATTATATTTATGTTACCTTGTTGTAGCCTTCTGATTATAAAATGTTTGTTTTGCAAAAGCATGGTCACCTTCAACCTCATAGCTACCCTACCCATTTCTGAATTATTTCTTTCTGATGAAACATTTTATTCAAATTATCATCAGAAGAGTCATAATGCCATTTAATTTATGCTTATGTAGATATCAAAATATTAATGTCTCTAAAATATTTAAATTTAATTATTCTTTTGGGATCTTCTTGGCATGATCTTCCTATTAAATTGAACAAAAACATAATTTCCATCTGCTGCTATATGGTCAAAGTTGGAAAATTAAAATATGTTACCTAATTATTAAAGTTATCATTATGTTCTCTACCAGTGTATAATTATGTCTTATTGGTGTGATGCCAATTTATGTCCTATTGGTGTGATGCCAAATTATTTTATATGTTAAAATTTCATATTTATATTTCTTTTAGATTGGTGCATTAAAAAACACTAATAAAAGTCTTTACATTAAAAAATTATTTTTTATGAACCTCAGTTATGTTTTCTAAAACAATAGTATTCAGCAAATTGGAGCTGAATTAGTATGTTCTGTTTTCTTGGAAAGTATTTGCATTGCTTTTGCACTTATGTACCTATAGAGTGCTAACTATTTAAAAAGTATTCTTTCTTAGTGAAACTTTAATCCTGTGACTCATGCCTATGTTTCATATTTATGGCTTGAGCAACAACGAACAGCAAATTTAATCTATGAGAGGCATGGGGAACCTTCTATTTGTGGGAAGTAAATCACAAGTAACCTTCGGAAACATGAATTGAACAAAATATTTTTGAGGGATATTTAGGGAAGAATGGAATAAGCCAAAAA
Source organism: Chaetophractus vellerosus (assembly GCA_004027955.1). NCBI lineage: Eukaryota > Metazoa > Chordata > Mammalia > Cingulata > Chlamyphoridae > Chaetophractus > Chaetophractus vellerosus. Next base: position 7,877 of record PVKH010042290.1, read on the forward strand.
GTTAGTACAAAATTAATCGCCATGTGGCACTGAGGGGTGCCTAGTACTCTAGAGTGGTAGTTTACATAAATCAAAATTATTATACAGAACAAGTTTTACCTGTGTGGCAGATTGGGCATTTTTTTTTAGTTGTCCTTTGTCTTGGTTTGTTTGGCTTCATGTTATGGACTTTTTGAAAATTTATAATATCTTACCTTTTTCTTTATGAAGAGTGTTTGACAACTTGTACCACAACTTTCTATTAAAAAAATACTTCTGTTTTTACAGAGGTGTTACCAAAAACACTATCATTATAGAAATATACAGAAATATAGACATACAAATCATGTTATAAATATAAATAGAGAGAAATATGTCCTTTTAAATATAACTATATCTATAGTATATATGATTAAATTATAGGCTTTATTAGAAAAATGCTTGGTTTTGCCATCCATTTTTTATCTTGGAAAGTAAAATTTTCTATACAGTAATGTGGACTTTCTACATATTCTTAAGAAAATCTTCCCATAAATTAACACAAATCTGTCCCTCAAATTACTCCAGTTGCACTTCCACTACATTAAATTGCCTATGTAATTACAAAGAGGTGGTTATTCCACTTCACTTTGTTTCCTTGCTGTTTTAGTTTGCTAAAAGATGCCAATGCAATATACCAGAAATGGGTTGGCTTTTACAGTGGGAACTTATTAGGTTAAAAGTTTACAGTTCTGAGGCTATGAAAATGTGCAAATCAAGGCATCATCGCTGCTGGCGATCCCAGACTCCTGCCATGTGGCAAGGCACAACAGTAGCTCTGCTGGCTTCTGCCTTCTCCTCCAGACTCATTTTCTCCCATAACTCAGCTGTGGGTATGCAAGCAATGGCAGGGCACAATGCTGGTCTGCTTGTCTCTGCCCTCTCCTCTGGGCCTCATTGCTAGTTCTGTCTGGGCTCCTCCATCTGTGGCCTTTATCTCTCCTGGAGTTCCTTCTCTCTGTCTCTGCAGCTTTTTTCTGTGTCTGTGGTTTTTTAGTCCTCCATTTATAAAGGACTCCAGTAGGAAGATTAAGGCCCACCCTGGGTCTTGAAATATAATCAAGAGCTCTTAATTGAAGTGATCTAATAAAAAATGATCTAATCCAAAGGGACTATCTACAATTGGTTTACAGGCACAGGAATGGGTTCACTTTAAGAACAGGGTTTTCTGGTGTCCACAAATGACTCAAACCAGCCCACTTACCAGTATCTTTTTTATTTTACATTCTTAAAAATTTCAAATATTTTTATGTGAGTTATACTTTTCTTTTTATTTTCATTCCACAAATCTTAAATAAATTGTGTAAAACCGATAGAAAAGATTTACAAATCATTATTTTTTACAGATACCTGTACTAAAATTTTAGTAATTTCTCCTTACTATTTAACAGGATTTTTAGCCTTTTAGCAGTGTTTTGTATTTAAAAATGCCACCACTCTTTATATTTATTATAAAAGAAATATAAGTAATTTTAAACTTGCTTTTAACAGCTTTTGCTTCTAGAAGATGACTTAGCCATAGTTTTCCCTATTCCTTTTGCTAAGTACAAGTAAAAATTTTGGAAATTATATATAAAACAAACAAGAGGAGTCTCTGAAAGATTTACAGAGGAAGATGAACTAGCTAGGACTTTAAAACCGAGTGACACATGATGAGTTCCCTCTTTTCACTTCATATATCTCAGATTTGAAGTTAAAGAAGCCAGTGACCTGGAAATGCCAATGGTTATATACAACAAAAGTCTCAACAGCAGCCTTCTCTCTCTAACCAGAAGATGAGGAAAGAGATAGCTCAGCATGATAGAAAAGTTTTAGAGAATAACCTTTCTATTCCAGCCAAACACCACAGAAGAAAACAAAACAAAACAAACAAAAAAGGCTGTGACCTCATCCCCACCCATGCCAGTAAAAGTCTAGTAAGAAGCTTAGACTTCTACCCTTGCCAGGATGTGGTGAGGGGACCTAACCACCAGTCTGGGGTGGTGGCAAGGAAGACCAGCTGAGTAGAAGCCTGGATTTTCATCACAGCAGGGCATTACTAAGACCTCCATTCACAGTGCCAGTGAAGACCAGGTGTGGAGCCTGAACTTCAATCCACCCAGTGGTAACTGGGTGCCAATTCCTCTCCCCACTTGGGTGGCGTTAGAGGAAGCCAGGTGTATTAGTCAGGGTTCTCTCAGGAAACAGAATCAACAGGAGATATTTGTCAATAATATGAGATTTTATGAGTCTCTCACGCAATCGTAGGGATGCACAAGTCCAGGTTCCACAGGCAGGCTGCAAACCAGGGGCTCTGATGAAAGTCCAATGAAAGGTTCTTGATGAGTTTCTGGGAGAAGTTGGCTGTCCAAAGACGAGCTGGGAAATTCTCTTCGAATGTTGAAATCACTTCCCCTTTTAAGGCATTCAACTGATTGAATAAAAGCATCATCCATTGCTGATGCAATCGCCCTGATTAATGCAGATGTAATCAGCCATCCACACAGTAAACTCACTGGTGATCAAAGTCCATAAATGTCCTTGTATTACAATTAGCCCAGTGCTTGCTGGACCTAAAACCCTGGACACAATCACCTGGCCGAGTTGACACATTAGCCTAACCATCACACCAAGTGTGTAACAAGACTTTCTCAACCACCCAGCAGTAATGAGGCAAGCCCCCACAATACCAGTACGGCCAGGAGGGGAGCAGTAGCACTAGTAGGAGTTCTAGAAATACTACTACTACCACTGCAAGCACGACTACTTATCATAGCCAAGGTGTTATCAGCAGAAGCCTAGTTGGAGCTGGAACTCCCATTCCTTCCCAGCAGCAGGAACCCTTCTTCCCTTTGGGTGTTAACAGAGACTGAGTGGGAAACTGGATATATAACCACACCTTACAGTAATGTTGTAGCACTCCATATCTTCTCTACCAGAGAATGGTCAGGGGAAGCAAGTTAAAACCA
>PVKH010042291.1:0-10842 GCA_004027955.1 Chaetophractus vellerosus
TCTCTCTCTCTCTCTCTCTCTCTCTCTCTCTCTCTCTCTCTCTCTCTCTCTCTCTCTCTCTCTCTTCTCAATTTCATTTATTTCTGCCTAATCTTTATTATTTCTTTCCTTCTGCTTTTTGGGGGGGATTAGTTTGGTCTTCTTTTTCTAGTTTCTCTAGTTGTTCAGTTAAATCTTTGAGTTCAGCTCTTTCTTCTTTTTTAATATAGGCATTTAGGGCTATAAATTTCTCTCTCAAGATTGCCTTCATTGCATCCCATAAGTTTTGATAAGTTGTGTTCTCATTTTCATTTGTCTATATTTACTGATTTCACTTGCAATTTCTTCTTTGACCCAATGATTATTTAGGAATGTGTTCTTTAGCCTCCACATATTTATGAATTTAACTCTTTCCTGTCTATTGTTGATTTCCGGTTTCACTACATTATAATCTCAGAAGGAGCTTTGTATAATTTCAATCTTTTTATATTTATTGAGAGCTGCATTGTACCCTAACATATGGTCTGTCCTGGAGAAAGATCCATGAGGACATGAGAGAAATGTATAAATGGCTGCTTTAGGATGTAACGTTCTTTAAATGTCTGTTAGGTCTAGGTCATTTATCATAATGCTCAAGTTCTCTGTTTCTTTGTTGATCTTCTGTCTAGTTGTTCTACCTAATGATGTGAGTGGTGTGTTGAAGTCTCCAACTATTATTGTAAAGATGTCTATTTCTCCCTTCAGTTTTGCCAGTATTTGACTCATGTATTTTGGGGCACCCTGGTTAGGTGCTTAGATATTTATGACTGTTATATCTTCCTGGTGGGTTGTGCCTTTTATTAATATATAATGGCCTTCCATATCTCTTATAACCTTTTTGCATTTAAGGTCAGTTTTGTCTGACATTAGTATAGCTACTCTTGCTCTGTTTTGGTTACTATTTGTATGGAGTATCTTTTTCCAATGTTTCATTTTCAGCCAGTTTGTATCCTTGGGTCTAAGATGTGTATCTTCTAAGCAGCATATGGATGGCTCATGTTTTTTTATCCATTGTGTCAGTGTACACCTTTTGATTGAGGAGTTTAATCCATTCACATTCAATGATATTACTGTAAATGCTTTATTTACTTCCTCTATTTTATTCTTTGGTTTTCATATGTCATATCATATTTTCATATGTCTTTTTATTTTTACTCTTTTGGTTATCCTCTCTGCTATTCTTTCTTCTATACTCTTCTCTAAGCCTCTCTCTCCTACCATTTTCTTTCAGGCTCTAAGTCTTCCTTTAATATTTCCTGAAAAGCTGGATTCCTTTTATGAACTCTCTTAGTTTCTGTTTGTGAATATTTTATAATCACCTTCATATGTGAAGGACAATTTTGCTGGATAAAGAATTCTCAGCTGGCAATTTTTCTCTTTCAGTTTCCTAATTGTATCATACCACTGTCTTCTCACCGCCATGGTTTCTGATGAGAAATCTGTGCTATGTCTTGCTGGGTATCCCTTGTATGTGATGGTTTGCTTCTCCCTTGCTGTTCTCAGAATTTTCTCCTTATCTTTGACATTTGGCATTCCGAGTAGTATATATCTTGGAGTAGGTCTATTTGGATTTATTCTGATTGGGGTATGGTGCACTTCTTGGACATGTAAGTTCATTTATTTTGTGAAAGTTGGGAAATTTTAGCTATTATTTCCTCAAATACTCTCTCTGCCTCTTTTCCCTTTGCTTCTCCTTCTGGAACTCCCATGACACATATGTTGTTGCGTTTCATGTTGTCATTAAACTCCTTGAGCCCTGCTCAATTGTTTCCATTCTTTTCTCTCTATTCTTTTCTCTCTTTGATTTCAGCTGTTCTGTCTTCAATGTTACTTATTCTTTTTTCTATCATTTGAGTCTGCTATTGTATGCCTCTAATGTTTTTTTTTTTTAAGATTTATTTTATTTATTTATTTCTCCCCATCCCCTTGTTGTTTTTCACTTGCTGGGTCTGTTGTTCTTCCTTGTTTCTTTAGGAGACACCAGGAGCTGAACCTAGGACCTCTGATGTGGGAGGGAGGTGCCTAATCACCTCCCTCGTTGTGTCTCTCATTATGTTTTTATGTCATTATTTTTTTTCTTCCCTGCATTTCTTGTTGCATCAGCTCACTGTGCCTGCCTGTTGTGTCAGCTCATTGTCTTCTTTAGGAGGCATGGGAATCCAAACCAGCAACCTCCCATGTGGTAGGCGGGAGCCCAGTTGCCTGAGCCACATCTGCTTCCCTCTAATGTGTTTTATATCCCACCTATTGTGTCTTTCATTCCCATGAGCTCTGTTGCTTTTCTATTCTGGGTTTCCAATTCTTCTTTGTGCTCACTTAATGCCTTCTTGATGTTGTTTATCTCTTTAGCCATATTGTCTTTCAACTCATTAATTTGATTTTAGAAATTTATGCACATCTCATTAATTAGTTCTCCAAATCCTACATCTCTTCTAGGGCTTTGATATATTCCTTTTCTTGGGCCATGTCTTCCATTTTCATAGTATGGCTCATAATTTTTTGCTGATGTCTAGGCAACTGATTAGGATGCTCAATTTCTTTCTCTTTCACAGTGATTTAGTGGCAGGAAGCTGTGTGTTACTGCTGCTCTTTGATTCTTGGTTCAACCTGGATCATTAGGATTGTCCCTGTTAGTTGCTCAAAACTAGGCTCTGGACCCAGTAATGGGTTGCAGACCTGCTTACTAGGGCCTTGGGGAGGGAGGCTATAAAGCCTCTCATTTATTTTTAATTTTCTCACTTGCACTTCTTTGGTCTGCCAGCAGATGGCACTTTTTGGCAGCCCTCTCAGTTCAATACCCAGTGGGAGTGTGTTTGTTACAACACAGACAGGAAGATGAATGTGATAGAGGTTCCTGCCTGGAGGCTAAGAGCCTTGTAATTCAAATTTTCTTAGAGACAGTTCTCTGGCCTTCTCTGGCAGCCCCTTCCCTTTTCCCTGGTAGGAAATAATTCCACTCTGCTCTGCATCCTCAACAGTCAGTCCAGTTAGTAGAGAAGGAGATTAGGAGGATAGGGTCTCTTTAGTCCAGGATCTTTTGGTCCCTTGCTGGCTCCCAAGACAAACAACGGCACAGCCCCACCCAGCCTGGAAGGGCTCATGGGACACAGCAGACCAAATTTGTGTGTCAAAAGCTGTCAGCCTTAGGCTGTGTCCCTCCCTTTCCCCTTTTCTGGGGCAGTGGATCCCTGAAGCCCCATTTGTCTATAGCTGGCCCAGAAGTCGAGAATTCTAAAGTGTCTTTAGTGTGGGGGAGAGTGCTGCAGTAGCAGCTGCTGGTTTTATCTCACAGTTTTGCCATCACAATTCTTTTCCTCTGTCCCTCTCTCTTTTGGGTAGTGTCCAGCCTTCACCTGGGTGTCCTAAACCCTAGAAGTTATTTTCCAGGCTGTTTCTGCCTGTCCTCTGCTACTTTTCTGGAAGAGAAGAGGGTCCCATGTCTTTATAGTCTGCCATCTTCCCAGAAGTCTGTTGCTTCTTTTAAGTAACCAAAAAGATATGTTTCCTAGGCCCTTTTCCTTCTTCCAGGTGTTGGTCTTCATTCACTCTCTCAGGTGTAGTGCTGAGTCTCCTTCTGGAGCTCAAAGCAAAAGCTCTATGGCCTTCCTGAAATATCCAGAAGACAATGGCAACAGATATGAAGCCAAGGGTGCTTTTGATTTTCATTCTTTCTGATCGTACCTATGAATAGAAACTCACTTCTATGGGAAGGATGAACATGACATGATCTTTTGGTTTTTGTTTGTTTGTTTTGTTTTGTTTTTGTTTTTTAATCTTTATTTTTTAATAATATATTTTTTAAAAGATACTTAGATTACATAAATGTTACACAAAAATTACAGGGATTCCCAAATGCTCCACCTCCCATACCTCTCACAACCTCCCACATAAACATCTTTCATTAGTGTGGCTCATCACCTGCAATAGACATACACATCCTGGGGCTTTGCCACTAAGCATGGACCATAGTTCACATTGTAGACCACACTCTCTCCCACACAGTTCTGCATGTTATATGCTGATGTAAGATGGTCTATATCTGTCGTTGCAGTGACATGATCTTTTTTTTTATTATATTTTTTATTACCTTTTTTTGTTATTGTTGTTACATATCCCCCCCCTTTCTGTTTGCTCTTGCTGTGTTCATTTTTGTGTTCTCCTGTATCTGCTCTGTGTCCCCCCACTGCAGCAACGCGCCAAGTCAGCTCACTGCTCAGGTAGCTCTGCTCTGTTCACGGGTGGCTTTTTTTTTTTTGCTTCCGTTCACGGGCGGCTTTTTGCTTCCATTAGTGGGCAGCTTGCCCTGCCCGTGGCGGCTTTGCCCTGCCCATGGCAGCTTTTTGCCCTGCTCATGGTGGCTCTGCCCCACCCACGGTGGCTTGCCATTCTCAAGGCAGTCTGCCTGCCTGGAGAGGTCCCCGGGAACCAAACCCGGAGCCTCCCATGTGGTGAACCGGCACCCTATCCACTGGGCTACGGCTGGCCCCCATGACATGATCTTTTGACAAGAGTTTGCTAATTAAAGTCATGTTTTTTCTTTTACATATGCCATCTATAATGCATCATTTATAGTTTATCAGTTTTGTCTTAAAAGTGTCATGATTGTAAAGCAATCTGAATACAGAATCCTTTTAAATTTTCAGTTTTCTCCATAGCTAATTTGACAATTTTTTAAAAGTGGAAATTGTGGTGTTTTTTTTTTAAATTAAAAACAAAAACAAAGAATATAGACTTACTAGACAGCTGACTAGCTAAGGACATCAGCCAATGTGTTATCTAACAAGTGGATAATAAAGGTTGGTTAAGAGTTGCTAATTTTTTGTTGTTGTTGTAGGTGCTGGGGCTCGGGATTGAACCTGGGACCTCATATGCAGTAAGCCAGAGCTCAACCACTGAGCCACATCAGCTACCCTGAGTTGTTGTTGTTGTTGTTTTCATTTGTTTGCTGGTTGTTGGTTTTGTTTTTTTTTTTAATTTTAGGAGGCACTGGGTACTGAACCCGGGACTTCCCATGTGGGAAGCAGGCACTCAACAACTTGGCCACATCTGCTCCCAAGAGCTGCTAATTTACTCCATATTCCAATGTAAGAATTTTTTAAAAACTAAAACGAAGATTTCCCTTGACAGGAGAAATATGCCATCAGAGGCGTAAAACCTACCTGAGCTGGAGAATTTAAGCAAGAGATGAGGCTCAGGTATAGATAGGCAAGGGATCAAATGTCAACTAGGTGCCAGGTGCTGGGAATATGGAAGACAGTCTCTGTGTCAACACAGTCTAGTGGAAAGTGGAGATATACATGGTGGCTTGAGGTCTTCCACTGATTTTCATCACCAATACCTGGTCTCTATTTCCTTGATACCTCAAGCTATCTTCTTCCAATCTAGGTTCTCCCTTCCCCCGATCCATCTATCTATACTGCTAAACTTTCTAAATTGGATTAAAAGCAAAGGTTTTAGCTAGTCCTCATCTAGCCTTGTTTCTCACTTTTTATTGACCTGCTAATAAGTGGTAGGAATAGCATTTGGGATCTTACTGGATTCTGAGCAGCAGAAGTCAACTATTTGTTCATCTTGAACTGAAAAGCGATTCCTAAAGTACTTTGATGTTCCGTGGAGGCTAGAGAAAGGTAATTTCACTAAGCAGAGCCTGTGGTTCCAGGTGAATTTGTCTTAGGTTCCAAGATAGTGTAGAGGGGTCAGAAAGAGTAAAGTGTTCTGGCCTTCTGGAGCTAAGATCTGCCAAGAGGGAAAAACGTTTCATTTCAGTTGACTTCAGACATTTCTGTGTGGAATGGTTTATTGACTTAAGGCAGTCATTTTCAAATGAAGTAAACATATTGTTCAATGGAAACAGTTTGACTTTAAAATTGTTTAACTAAAGGATTTAGTGGCTAAAAAAAATGTCACTAATATGAATAAGACTCATTGCTTCCAAGGAGGAGCCAGCCCTCTCAAACTTTTAAAGTATGAGACAGCTGAAACGATTACCCCAGAAGTAAATCCACAGTCCCCCACACAAGCTGGAAGTGATACCTGTTGGGGCGATCAATTGGTTCTTAGGACTTCTATAACCTGAGAATATGAATTGGTATTTTATAGAGAAGTTTCTTATTATACTGCTGTTAACAGAATTTTATCTCCAACTTAAAGCCTCACAGGGAAAAAGTACAAATTACCAATAAACATCACCAACCCTTTATTTCCTCATTAGCAGCTCAGAATCAGGGAAATGGTTCAGATGCTTAAATTTTTGCCTTCCTCCCCAAAATACATTGAGATGTAATCATTATGCACAGAATTGCTGCTGATTGGGCCTTCCACATGGGCAATTGTCTTCCTAACCACAGGAGAAAAAGTACAGGGTGCTCCTATTTATTCAGAACCTAACATGTGGCAGACATCATCCTCTCTAGGTCTTTAATGTATCAAAGCCAAAATCAGCATGATCCCACCCAAGAAGGAGCACACACTTTCCTCAGTCAAGTAAAGAGAATAGTGGAAAGTGGCAAGATGAACAGTGATAGCAAAGCAAAGAGTAATACTCTTGTATTACTACCACATGTCCAAAACTAGCTTATCATCTTCCTCAATCCTGCCCTTTCTGCATAAAAATAGCAAACACCCAAAACTGCCTGTGTGCCAGTCACAGTTCTTAATTACTTAATGTGTACCAAGTCAATCCTCCCCAAACTCCTTTTATTCTCATTTCACACATGAGCAGAATGACACATAGATGATGATTTGCCCTAGGATACACAGTGGAGGAGCCAAGATTTGATTGAGGCACAAGATCTTTAACCTACTAAGCTACACTTCTTTGAACACACTAGACTTGAAGTTACTAGGTGACTAACCAAAGAAAAATTACTAAACCTTTACATAGTCTTGGAATCATCCCCATTTCGGTGTTGGGAAAACTATCTTCTTTACAGGGTTCTGATGATTAAATAAGTGTGTGTGTGTGTGTGTGTGTGTATTCACACACACAATGTTTAGTGTTTAGTTGGTTACAATTAAATGATTACCTAATTGCCTTGTTAAATCCATATAGTCTAAACTAGCATTTGTGTGCTTGAGAAAGCTGGAATTTCCTAGAGTTAAATGATTTATATAGATATGGTATTAGGCCAGTATTTTTGTTTGCTATGGGCTGCCAAGGCAATATACCAGCATTGGAATGTTTTTACAATGGGAGTTTATTAACTTATAAGTTTACAGTTCTGAGGCTGTGAAAATGTCCATATCAAGGCATCATAAGGAGATACTTTCTCCCTGAACTGCCGCTGTGGACAGTCAGGCACTTGGCTGCATCTGCTTGTCTCTCCCCTCTCCTCCAGGTTTTCAGCTCCTGGCTGCCCCTTCTGTGGCTTTCTCTCTCCATTTCTAGGAGTTTTTCTCTGTTTCTACAGCCTCTCCAATTCTAGTTTATAAAGGACTCCAATAAGAGGATTAAGACCCACCTTGGGCTATGCCTTACTGAAGTAATCTAATCAAATGACCCTTGACTAAATCTAATCTAATCAAAGGTTCACAATAGGTTCACTCCCACAGGAATGAGCCAATTTAAGAACATAATTTTTCAGGGTCCACAAAAGACTCAAACTATGCTGAGGAATCCTAGGTTCCACACTAAAAGAAGGAAGCCTAGTTGGTGGATAACTAGGCCCTCTCCCCAATTTCATCATATATTAAGGTCCCATATAAGGTTTCACTTCAAAAAAGTGGTTCTCACCAATTAAAAAAAAGTTTAAAGCCATTGGCATCTTTTGTATTTTGTGGTTTTTAACTCAGAATGGCATATGTACAAGGTCAGTTCCAGATTATCCCCTACCATTCTCAAACCCTTTCATCTCCAGTAGTTCTTGGGCCCTTCTTTCCATAGGGGTTAAAGATAGCACAATATCCCTCAACTCCAAATGTTAATCTCATTTATTCATTTGTTCAGCGACTACCGTGTTTGTCTTAGGTCAGATTCCACAGAAAATAGTGCCAAAGGAATTTGTATACAGGAAGTTTATTGGGGCCTGCTCTTGGGATCAACACCTGCTGGGGAGTAAAAGGTAGGATTGGGCAGAGTGAGTAGTTGAAATGAGAAGCTGTTGCAACAAAGGCCTCAGTCAATCCCATGAGAGGCTCTGGAGATGGGACACACTTTCAGAATTATCTAGCCTTGAGACAAGGAGGCCAATCTTATACCCTAACTTTGTTCAGTTATTGCCCCATTGGGTGGTGGTAATGGGGTGAAGGAGTCAAACATGATCTTGGGTGATGCTTTTCTTTAGCTGAGGGCAATTCCTGGAGAGGGGCTTGGCTCAGAGCCAACATTCTCAGCATTTGAGAAATGGCTGCCTCTATCTAGAAGGGGGATCTTGGTGGTGTGCCACAGCATCTACCATTGTTCACTCTTTGATTGCTAAGATATACTTGCTTCATATAATGAACTCTGGGAATAGCTCCTCTAGATTCTGGTCTGTCTCTTTCTGGAGATACTTAAAAAGAAGGTTAGTGAGTAAAGTGTAGCTCCTGCCATTGCAGCTGGTCTCAAGGCCACAAGTGATGTCATTCCCTCTACTACCCATTCTAGATTCCCTTCACCCTCAATTAGCACCTCTGTGGGCACTTATATCTGAGGTAGTCAGAACCTTTGGTCACCATACCTTTTAAAACTGGCAATAGCACTTATCTATTTCTTGTCAAAATTGGATAAGCAAGTACCAAGTGTAACCCCAGTATATTACATGACTGCCAAACATATTCTTTCCTGGCCTATTGTATAAGAGCAACTCTACCTCCTCCTGATGACTAATGTCAAGTTTCCCTGTTTCATGATAACTTCTTACCTGCTGGTAAGATGAGTCCAAAGTGACTAGGTGGAAGCTATAACCTAAAGTTTAACTAATTGCTTCCTGATCATCCGGCGGATGCATTCACTTTCTGGGAACCAGAACCTCTAAATCCACAGGGCCCAGAGTTGCAGGTGTGAAAAGTACAAATTCCCCAAGCAAGTCAGTCACTGAGAGTGATAGTAAGCTGCTTAATTCCACCCCTTGATTCCTGGAAGGGCATTCCATCTGTATTACCTATCGCTGTGTAATATATTACCCCAAAACATAATAGTTCAAAACAGTACACATTATCTCAGTTTCTATGAGTCAGGAATCCAGGTGCAGCTCAGCTAGATGCCTCTGGCTGAAGGACGCTAATGAGTTTTCTGTCAAGTGTTGGCCAAAGCTGCAGTCTCATTTAGTCGCTTGAATGGGGAAAGTCCTCTACCAAGCGCACTCACTCACATGGTTGTTGGTAGGCCTCAGTCCCTCACCACATGGGCCTCTCCACAAGGCTGCCTCATGTTATGGCAGCTGGTTTCCAAGCAAGGGATCCAAGAGACAGTGCAAATGAGCACCCAAGACAGAACTAAGACTTTTTATAATCACTTCTGCCATATTCTATTTGTTAAGAAACAATAAGTGCACACTCTAGTGATGTCACAAAAGCGCACAGTAGGAAGCAACAACTATTGAGCTGGCAAGAACTGTCAGAACTCTAGTGTCTGATTGACATGTTCAGTGTTCAGGAGAGTGCTGCATGAAGAAAGAGTCTGATAAATTTCAGTGAATTTCAGCATTTTGTCTAACTGCTACCATCCCCCAGCCTACTGCCCCATGACAGGCAGCCATAGGGATGGGTGGCCCATGCTTCTGTTGCAGCTTGCTGATGCCAGGGCAGGCAAAAAGGGTCTTATCCTCCAAAGTCAGGGTTGTATGTTTTGATCTGTTTGTCAGTTGTCTAAGGGACGACATTGTTTCAACACCCTTAGGCTGAAGTGCCTCCCCAAGCAGCATATGCCAAAAGAATTTAAAGAGAGAGAAGACATTTTCTTTGCCTTTTCTTTTGTTATTGGATCCAGGAAATCAAGAAAATCTCTGTCAGGTCACTGGCTGACCATGGAGATAATGGAACAGAAACTTCTGTGACCACATATATCAAGGAATATAGTCCTTGGGAAAAAAAAGTTTGGAAAAGTCACAAAACAAACTAATGACTGCAGCCTTCAACAAGTAACAACAGCAATCTCTAGGGAGAGGAAGGAATCTGATTTACAGAGTTACCACATTACAATATTAAAAATGTCCAGTTCTCAAAAAAAAAAAAAACTACAAAGAATACAAAGAAACAGGAAAATATGGCCAATTCACAGGAAAAAAAGAAATCAACAGAAACTGTCCATGATGAAGCACAGTCAACTGGACTTAGAAGACAAAGACTTTAAATTAAAAGTCATAAATATTCTCAAATAGCCAAAGAACTAAAAGCAATCAGTAGAACAATAGATGAACAAGTAGGGAATATCAATAAAAAGACAGAAAGAGTAAAAAGGAATCATATAGAAATTCTGGAGCTGAAATTAAAAATTCACTAGAGGAGACCAACAGCAGATTTAAGTAGGCATAAGAGTCAGCGAACTTGAACATAGGACCATTAAAATTACCCATTCTGAGGCTCAAAAAGAAAAAGAATGAAGAAAAATAAATGGAGCTTAAAGGACCTATGAATAACATCAAGTGTACCAAGATACACATTATTGGAGAACCATGAGGAAAAGAGAGAAAAAAAGGAGGAAAACTTTTGAAGAAATAATGGCTGAAAATGTCCCAAATTTAATGGAAGATGAAACTATACATCCAAGAAGTTCAACAAACTCCAAACAGGATAAAATTAAAGTGCTCAACACCAAGCCACATTATAATTATACAGTTGAAAGACAAAGAAAAACAATCTTAAAAGGGCAAGAGAGAAAAAATTTGTCATATAAAGTTATCCTTA
>PVKH010042292.1:0-10842 GCA_004027955.1 Chaetophractus vellerosus
CTAAAGAAAACAATTTAAAACCTCAGAACCAAATGGACAGAAAAACAAGGTGATATAAAATAAGAGTTGACCTAACTTGGGAAAGAAATTGAATGATAAGGTAACATCATCTTAGAAATGAAGGGAAAAATAAAAGGTGTAAGAATAGGCTGAACTGAGGAACAGAAAGGAAGCCAACATAGATGGAGCCCAGGGACCCAAGGCAGGACCAGCAGGAGAGGAGTTGGAGAGCAGGTAAAGGAAGGGGATCAGGTCATATGGGGTCTTGTAGGTCAGGGGAAGAAATGTGGATCTCATTCTCTGTGTAAATATAAGTTGGATTTTAAGCAGAGCAGTGACATGATTGGATTTGCATATTTAAAAACACTACTCTGACTAGGTGAAGAATGGTCTAAATTGCATTTAATGGTGTTCAATAAGAGCGATGTGTTGGGGGACAACTTACCCATTCTTCCATGTACCTCTGACATTGATACAGATTGTTGAGAAACCCAGCAGTGAGTGATACTGGGACAAATAGCAAATAACAAATAAAAATTTTATTTAAAAAAAAAAAGAATAGGGTGAACCAATAAGACCATTCCTCAAAGCATGTATTCTTGTGCATAAGCACATTTCTCTACAGTAAATACTGAGAAGTAAGATTCCTAGGTCAGAGGGTATTTAATTTTTGGTTTTAATAAATTTGGCTTCTGAGGTAGGGCAAAGTGTACTTCCATCAGCCTTGAATGGGAGAACCAATTTTTATATACCTGACTGAAACTTAAAATTTTTCCTAATCCAATGGGGAGAAACTATCTTGTTTAATTTGCATTTTCCAGAATATTAGGGAGGTTGAGCATCTTTATTGGCAATTCGTTTTCCTCTATTGTGAATTGCTTTATATCTTTTGCCCATTTTATTGGGTTGTTGTTTGTCTTTTTAAATTCATATATGTTTGCTCCTCTTAGTTCCTCTGTAGTCAGTCCTTTGTCTGCCATGTATGTTGCAAATTTCTTCCCATTTTATGGTTGTCTTAATTTTGTGGCATCATTTGTCAAACAGAAATTTTTTATTTTGATGTGGTAAATATATCAATCTTTTTTCAGTTCTTTATGTTTCTCTACCCTGTTTTTTTCATTGTCTTCTATTTAACACTCAACACATACATTTTTAAAATAAAAGTTATTAAAATATATCATTCATGCATAAACATACATAAGCAATAAGTGTATAGTAAAAGTTGTGAACTTACAAAACAAAAACATGCATATCATCATATAGGGCTCCTGTATATCGCCCCACCAATACCACCTTGCATTGTTGCCACCACATAAATTTTTGTGTTATTATAAAGCATTTGGAAAATGCTCCCAGAACATGAAGTTAGAATGAGGTTCTCTTTGAGTGGCCCTCAGAAAACTTTGCGTTTAATTAAAGAGGCAAAAGTAATGCACATAAAGCCCCTAGGAAATACTGAGGAGTAAAACAAGTGGTCCTGACAAGGTCAAGAGGAGTTCAGGGGTGGAAAAGACTGGAATATGTGTGTATGGGGGTGTTTGAGGAAGGGTTAAAGTCTGGAAGCAAAGACCATCCAGGAGGCTTTTGAACTGTTGGAGGTGGTAAAGTTACAGTTTAGATTGGTGACTGAGAGGACTGAGAGAAGAAAAGAACATATTTCAGTAGATATCAAAGATGACTAGAAAATGGTAGAATGACTAACAAGTAGTTGGGAGAGGAGAGGTTAGTCTTTGGGTATGTTACTGCAAGTTGGTTTTTGTTTGGAAACAGAAATAGTCATGTTGGCTTAAGCATAAACTGGTTTGTTTTTGGTGATCTCCAGACATGACTGAAGAGCAGTATAATTTTGTCTTCTTGGGTAGACCAATTCTTTTAACCTTAATGGATTTTTGCATTTAACTTTGAAAATCATTTATTTAAGTATATTTTTACAAGTAAAGATTATTTTGAAACACATTATCGTGTTTGCCTTAGTTGGTTTGATGATAACTTGGGAATGCTCCTACTTTTCCTGAAATGAGTGAGAGTTGTTTACCTAAAGTCATTTCATCCTTTCCTTTCAGGCATCTAGCTATTCTTGGTGCAGGGCTGATGGGAGCCGGCATTGCCCAAGTCTCTGTGGATAAAGGGCTAAAGACTATACTTAAAGATGCTACACTTGCTGGGCTAGGCCGAGGACAGCAACAAGTATACAAAGGGTAAGCCTGCTCTCTGCCTTGTCTCTCCTTTGCCAGGAGTTAGAATGTTGTTGATTGTTTTTCCCCCTCACAGGCTCCGTTTTCCTGAACCACACTCTATATAGTTAAGCCAAGTTTGGTTTTTTTGTGTGTGTGTTTTTTGTTTGTTTGTTTTTTAGAAACTCTAATTCCTTCTTTCACCTCATTTGTTACAGATGTTATAGACCATCAACATCTATGAAGTCTGTGTGGTCTTTGAGTGTGGAAGGGAAACCTTTATCTGTTAGATATTGTTAAATGCCATTTACCTTACCCTTTGATATTAGATGGCCTTCTTGGTACAGTTTCCACTTAGTTACCTTATTGCTTCGGAATTCTCAAGCAGCATGACTCTGCATCTCCCTTGAGAGGACTAACAGATTACCATGGGGGTAGCTGTGAAGTGACTGCACGAAGATGGGGCTGGGGCCAGAACTCTTGAGCCTTGTATTCCTTCACTGGCCTTACTGTAGACAAGGAGTTAACTAGTTTGGTTCCACAGAGTCTGAGATTTTACAGATAGTGTTTCCATCTTGCCTCTGAATTAAAGGGTAAATAGCATTCTCCTTCCTCACTCCCCACCCCCCACAACACACACACACACACCACCTATTTTACAGGGTGGGGGCAGTTGGAGCAGCAGCTTGGCCATAGTGGGAATTGGGTTCAGCACAGTTTTGTGCTCAAATATAATGGACAAGCTGGCTGCTAAGTAACAGCATTGCCCTGAGACTAGCATCCAGGGTCACAAGTCAGCTTTTCACAGTCACCACCATGAGAAATTGCTACTCTAGGATAGCCTCTTCCCTTTGACCTCCTTTGGGTACAGCTAGACCAGGTTTCCCTTTTTCACCTCAAAAACATCAGACTCTTCAGATACCCCACACCAAACTGCTGACTTGAGACATACAGCCAGAATTGGAAACGGTTTCATTAGACAATTTTAAATGTTTTAACCCCTGACAAGCATCTTGCTTGCTTTCTGCTGCTCACTGCTGCCATAGTCATCTGAAACCAAGTGAGTTAAGACCTTAACTGAACGCTTCTTTGAACTTACCTTGTTGGCTTTTTCTTTCTATTAAGGGAATTAGCGAATGGGGTTTAGCATCATTCTTCATTCACAGGAAATCTCTGGGTCATTCATTCTGTGTGTGTGATCAGCTTGAAACCTAAGAGAGCCTGTTTTCCTTAGCAATAAAAAATAACATGTCTGTGCATGTGGGGGGTTGTGGGAGGGGTGGGGGATGGCATATGGGTACTCCTGGAATCTCTGTGTAACATTTGTGTAATCAATGTATCCTAAAAATGTATATAGATATATAAAAAATAAATAAAAAATTAATTTAAAAAAAATAATAATAACATGTCTGAGTAGCAGGAATCCTTAGCTCCCTATGGGAAAGAAGAAACCTAAAGTTAATATTTTATTTAATCAATACCATGTGCTACTAGGTGCTGTGTGGGAAGTGGATTGAGAATATAAGAAATAATGCTTGTTATCTGTCTAGAAAATTACAATTACCAAATGTAAGCGAGTTTTAAATCATGTGGTCAAGAACACCCATTGGCCGTTACCCCTGTTGTAGAAAGAGAATTACTAGAGTTGCTCTTCTGTTATGCCTTTCTGGTATTCATGTTATTTACTCCTTTTGGAAAATTCAGCTGTTTTATGAGTTGATACAGTTTGTATAAGTTAGGCATAAAGAAGCATCTTGTAGTGGAAAGAACTTGGACTTTGGGGTCTACCTGACTTTGAATCCCAGTATCCTCCCTAAATAGTTATTGATCACGAGTCCATCTGAGCCCCTTTGAGCAACTCAGCTCCCTCAAAATGGAGTAATATAATAAATAAATAAAATGGAGTATTATAATTACTTCCTCATAGCACACTGTCTGGCCCATAGATACTCAATAAATGTTAGTTTTCTATTCTTCCCCTTTGGATAGGACTGTGTTTTTTGTTTATTATTTCTAGATTGAATGATAAAGTAAAGAAGAAAGCTCTAACATCATTTGAAAGGGACTCCATTTTCAGCAACTTGACTGGGCAACTCGATTACCAGGGTTTTGAAAAGGCAGACATGGTGATTGAAGCTGTGTTTGAGGACCTTAGCCTCAAGCACCGAGTGCTAAAGGAAGTCGAAGCGGTAAGTAAGGGGCCTGTTCAGCTTGAATCCTGGTGCAGTGAGTGAAGGGCACTGAGATAGTGGTTTTAAAGGAACTATAGAAATTCGTAGTTCTTTTTTATAGAGGTATTTCCAAACATAAGTTTTTCTGAGCCCACGCACACTGTGAATTTATTAAGGTCAACTCTAAATGCCCAGGCAACTTTAGGTGAAAGACCTTTAGGAGGTCCAGCCTCCCATTAGTAATAAATTCCTTCTGGCCATTGCTTTCTTGATAAGAAAGTTTTAAAGTTGAATCTGACTGATGTGACAGACCTTCAAGGATTAAAATGACCTTCCCTTTTTCTCCACAGAACTAAACAAAACTCATTCCTTTGACACTTTTCACAAGATACTGTTTCTAGATCCCTTGCTGTCGTGGTTACCCTCGTCAGTACCTTTATCATGTCTCAGTGTTAGCCGCACTTAGTGGCTTGAGACAGCAGCTCTTTATTTTTTCAGTTCTGCAGTTTGGGCAGAGCTGTGAGGAGATGATTGGGCCTGGGGTCACTCGTGATGGGGCCCCTCAATGCTCCCCCACATGACCTCCCTCTACCTGAAGCTCGTGGCACTCAGGAGTCTAGCTGGAGTCCTCTACAGCATGGCTGCTGGCTTCCAAAAGAGCGAAAACAGAAGCCACTGGACTTCGTAAGGCTGGGCCTGGAACTGGCAGAGTCACTTTTGCTGCATGCTGTTGGTCAGAGCAAGTCACAGACCATTCCAGGTTCAGGGGCAAGGGAACTAGACTCCTTCTCTGGCCTGGAGGAAAGTCATAGAGGAAACTTGCTAGCATCTTTAGAGACTTTGATCTGCCCCTCATGGAGGGTTTTGCCACCAGCTTTAGGTGCAAACTACTCTTAACGCCCCTCACTGGTGGCTTACTTTACACTTTTTTTTTTTTTTAAGATTTTATTTACACTCCCCCACTCCCCCACCCCTGTTGTTTTGCATTCACTGTCTGCTTTCTCTGTGTTCTTCTGTGTCTGCTTGTCTTCTCTTTAGGCAGCACTGGGAACTCATCCTGGGACCTTCTGTAGCGGAGAGAGGCTGCTCAATCTCTTGTGCCACCTCAGCTCCCTGTTCTGCTGCATCTCTTATTGTCCCTCCTCTGTGTCTCTTTTTGTTGCAACATCTTGCTGCGCCAGCACTCCTGCGTAGGCCAGCTCTCCATTCGGGCCAGCTCGCCACTCGGGCCATTTCGCCATGCAGGCCAGCTGGCTTTTCACCAGGAGACCCTGGGAATTGAACCCTGGACCTCTTATATGGTAGATGGGAGCTCAGTTGCTTGAGCCACATCCACTTCCCTCACGTTACACTTTTGACTAACTGAAATCATTGACCTTTGTCACAAGTTAACAGCCAGGCAGGTCTTACTCATCATGTGTCTGCACTGTTCTCTTCTTCCTCCCTTTATTTTTTTAAATCTTAATTCAGTACTTTACCTTTTTATCTATTATAATTGGTCTTATTTCACACTCAACTTTTTAGTGTGTTGAATGTATCTCGAACCTTGATTTTTTTCTCTGATGTTAAGGTTCTTACTGTCCCGGATATGTGCAAATTCAGCAAGTGTGCCTTCCATGTTTTTTTTTTTTTAAGATTTATTTATTTATTATTTTTGTTACATATCCCTCCCCTTTCTGCTTGCTCCTGCTGTGTGTTCATCTTTTTGTGTTCTTATGTCTGCTCTGTCCCCCGCCGCCGTGGCAACGCGCCAAGTCAGCTCATTGCGCAGGCAGCTTACCTTGCTTGTAGGCAGCTCCGCTTCCGTTCCAGGCGGCTTTGCTCCGTTCGCAGGTGGCTCGCCCTGCCCGCGGCGGCTCTGCCCCACCCATGGCAGCTTTGCTTTCTCAGGCGGTCTGCCCACTGGGAGGGGTCCCCGGGAACCGAACCCGGGGCCTCCCATGTGGTGCACCAGCGCCCTATCCACTGGGCTACAGCCAGCCCCCCTTCCATGTTTTTTATCCAAGCATCTGGATAAAAACATGAATAAACTGGGATTGTGGACAAAATGCTGAGACAGTCTGTATTAGAGACTGTCCTACAGGTCATTAAAGGTATAATATCATGCACTATAGATATAATTATAGTTCGTCTATACAGTTTGTCTAAAACACACCATATAAGAGCTTTTCTATGTGTGTTGTGTATTAGTCAGCCAAAGGGGTGCTGATGCAAAATACCAGAACTCTGTTGGCTTTTATAAAGGGTATTTATTTAGGGTAGAAGCTTACAGTTACCAGGCCATAAAGCATAAGTTACTTCCCTCAGCAAAGTCTGTTGCCATGTGTTGAAGCAAGATGGCTGCCGATGGCTGCCAAGAGTTCAGGCTTCCTAAACTTCCTGGGGCTTGTTTCTCTCTGGGCTCAGCTGCCCTGCTGTCTCCACAAGGCCAGCTGTAGACTGTCAGGCAACCGGCTTTCTCTCCCCAGGGCTCAGTTCTCTCCGGGTTCAGCTGCTCTGCTCCTCTGTGTGCTTACTTCCTGGGTTCCAGCTCAAAACTCCAGCATCAAAACTCCAACTCACTTCTCTGCTCTGCTCTGCTGTGTAGTTTTATCTGTGAGTCCCCACCACCAAGGGAACAGGGACTCAACGTCCTACTAACGTGGCCCAATCAAAACCCTAATCATAATTTAATCATTCCCAGGTACAGACCAGGTTACAAACATAATCCAATATCTATTTTTGGAATTCATAAACAATGCCAAACTGCCACAAGTTGCAGAAATCAAAGAGCTTCTGTTGAAACATGGAGGAATAGTGTACTTGTTAATTTCTAGAATCAAAGAATTTTTGAAAGAACCAAGATTACTTTTGAGAATTGTGGTAAGAATAAAAAGCCCCTTTGTATATTAATAAAATGCAATAACAAAGGCTTTTTGACATGGTTACAACAACAAAAACAATGTACAAAATGAAGGAGTCATGCATTTAAAAAAAAAATTTTTTAACAATGTATTTTATTTAACACAAAATATCCAAAGTATCATTTCAACATGTAACCAATATAAAAAATTATTAATGAGGCATTTAAAATTCTTTTCTTCATACTAAGCTGTCATGTGTGTATATATACATATATATTCCTTTTTTAAAAAAAATATGAATAAGCAATTTTTATTAGGTCAGTAAAAAAGAACAAGAAAATATCTCCAATCAAAAATAATTTTGCACAATTTCACAAAGGTGAATACATGATACCTAAAAATATTTTAAACATTTGTTTTCTTCAGTATTATGTTCACTAAATAAAACAGGTAGAATACTTAAACTTAGAATACTTATATATTCCTTTTTTTTTTTTTAAAGAAGTTGTAAGGTTACAGAAAAACACAGAGTTCCATATACACCGCCATTATTTATTTATTTATTTTTAAAGATTTATTTATTTTATTACATATCTTCCCTTGCCCCCCGTTGCGGCGACGCGCCGAGACTTGGTCACTGCGCAGGCGCGGCTTTCCCCGCTTGTGGGCGGCTTCTGCTTCCATCACGGCCGGCTTTTTCAGTTCGCGGGTGGGTGGCCGTGCTCGATTTGCAGGCGACCTGCCCTGCCCATGGCGGCTTTTGCCTGTCCGTGGCAGCTTTTTGCCCTGCCCATGGCGGCTCCGGCCCGCCCATGGCGGCTTCCATTCTCAAGGCGGTCTGCCCGCTAGGAGAGGTCCCCGGGAACCGAACCCAGGGCCTCCCATGTGGTTTCCCAGCGAGCTCTTTATCCACTGAGCTATCTAGCCGGGCCCTACACCGCCATTATTAACACCCTGCATTAATGTGGTACCTTTGTTACAACTGATGAAAGAATATTATTATAATTGTACTATTAACAATAGTCCATAGTTGGCACTGGAGTATCCTGTTTCTGTATACAGTCCTATTGTTTTGTGGTTGTTTTTGAATTTTTATTCTAATAACATATATGCAACTTAAAAATTCCTGTTTTATGCATAAATATATAATTGAGTGCTATTAATTACATTCACTATGTTGTGCTACCATCACCACCATCCATTACCAAAATTTTTCCGTCACCCCAAATAGAAACTCTGTACCAACTGGGCATTAAATCCGCATTCCCTATCCCCAGCCTGGCCCCTGGTAACCTGTATACTAGTATCTAACTCTATGAATTTGCTTATTCTCTATTTCATATCAGTAAGAGTATACAATATTTGTACTTTTATGTCTGGCTTATTTCACTGAACATGATGTCTTCAAGGTTCATATTTGTCACATGTATCAGAAATTTATTCCTTTTTATGACTGAAAAATATTCCATTGTATGTATATACCACACTTTGTTAATCTGCTCGTCAGTTGACGGACACTTGGGTTGCTTCCATCTTTTGGCAATTGTGAATAATGCCATTATGAATACTGATGTGCAGATATCTGTTCAAGTCCCTGCTTTTAATTCTTTGAGGTATATATTAGAAATGGGATTGCCAGGTCATATGGTAATTCTATACTTAACTTTCTGAGGAACTGCTAAACTGTCTTCTCCATATTACATACCCACCGACAATGAATGAGTGTTCCTATTTCTCCACATTCTCTCCAACACTTGTAATTTTCCATTTTATTAATAGTAGCCATTCTAATAGGTGTGAGAGAGTATCTTGTGATTTTGATTTGCATTTTCCTAATGGCTAATGGTGTTGAGCATCTGTTTTAGTTTCCTCATTGCTAAAGCAAATACCATGCAATGGGTTGACTTAAACAATGGGAGTTTATGGGCTCACGGTTTTGAGGCTAGGAGAAGTGCAAATCAAGGCACTACCATCAACATCCATTTCCAAACTTTTACAATCAACCTAAATAGAAATTTTATACAAATTAAGCACATTCTCTACCCCTTCCCCGCCCCAGTTTATCTGCTGGTAACCTATATTCTAGATTCGGACTCTATGAGTTTGCTTATAATTAGTTCATATCAATGAGATCATTCAATATTTGTCACTCAGCATAAAGTCCTCAGGGTTCATCCATGTTTTCGTATGCATCAGGACTTCATTCCTTTTTACAGCTGAATAATATTCCATTGTGTGTATATATACCACATTTTGTTTATCCATTCATCGGTTAATGGACACTTGGGTTGCTTCCATCTTTTAGCAATTGTGACTAATGCTGTTGTGAACATCAGTGTGCAAATATCTGTTCGAGTCCCTGCTTTCATTTCTGGGTATATACCTTGTAGTAGAATTGCCAGGTCACATGGTAATTGTATATTTAGCTTCCTGTGGAACAGCCAAACTGTCTTCCACAGCAGCTGCACCATATACCTTTCCACCAGCAGTGAGGAAGTGTTCTGTTTCTCCACATCCTCTCCAACACTTGTAATTTTCTGTTTTCGGTTTTTTTGTTTTGGGGTTTTTTTGATAGTAGCCATTCTAGTGGGTGTGAAATGATGTCTCATTGTGGATTTGGTTTGTATTTCCCTAATAGCTTGTGATGTTGAGCATCTTTTCATGTGCTTTTTAGCCATTTTTGTTTTGTTTTGTTTTTCTTGTGTTATCTTTATCTGTCTTTTGTATGAGGGTGATGTTGGCCTCATAGAATGGGTTAGAGAGTGTTCCCTCCTCTTCAATTTTTGGAAGAGTTTGAGCTGTATTGGTGTTAATTCTTCTTGTGTTGTTTGGTAAAATTCCTCTGTGAGGCCATCTGGTCCTGGGCTTTTCTTTGTTGGAGGGTTTTTGATTACTGATTATTTGATTACTGTTATTGGTCTGTTGAACTGTTTTTCTTTTTGAATCAGTGTAGGTAGTTTGTGTGTTTCTGAAATTTGTCCATTTCCTCTAGGTTATCTAATTTGTTGACATATACTTATTCGTAGTATCCTCTTATAATCCTCTTTATTTCTGTAGTAATGTCCCCCCCTTTCATTTCCAATATTACTTATTTTTTTCCTTTCTCTCTCTCTCTCTCTCTCTCTCTCTCTCTCTCTATATATATATATATATATATATATGCACACATATGTATATGTATATATGTGTATATATATAAAATAAACTTTATTTTTAAAGAGGTTTTAGATTACAGAAATGTTCTATCAAGAGTATAAGAGGGGCTGGCTGTAGCCCAGTGGATAGGGTGCCGGTACACCACATGGGAGGCCCCGGGTTCGGTTCCCGGGGACCTCTCCAAAGCAGGCAGACTGCCTTGAGGGGACAAGCCGCCATGGGCGGGGCAGAGCTGCCATAGGCAGGACAAAAAAAGCCGCCACAGGCAGGGCATAGCCGCCATGGGCAGGGCAAGTCGCCCGCGAAAAATGGAGCCGAGCTGCCCGCAAAAAGCAGAGCCGAGCCACCTGTGAAACGGAACAAAGCCGCCCAGGAGCGGGGCAAGCCGCCTACGCGGTGGGCCAACTCGGCACTTTGCCGCAACGGGGGGAGACAAAAAAGCAGACATAGAAGAACACAAAAAAATGAACACACAGCAAGAGCCAGCAGAAAGGGGGG
>PVKH010042293.1:0-10835 GCA_004027955.1 Chaetophractus vellerosus
GCAGCTGAGAAGGCCTGGAAAGAAACGAGCCCTCCAGCCTACAGCTGAGATCGGAGGAAGCTGGGCCAAGAGAGCCGGAAGAGGAAGAGGAAGATCAAACCCTAGCAGAGATCGACAACCATCTTGCTTCAATACGTGGCAACAGACTTTTGTGAAAAAGTACTTCTTATGGTACCTTGAGTTGGACTCTTTAGGGCCTTGTAATAGTAAGCTTTTTTCCCAAATAAATATCCTTTATAAAAGCCAACAGAGTTCTGGTATTAGCACCCCTTTGGCTAATACATTGCCCAGTAAAGATATTGCAATGCCTTGTATTAGAAATGTTTTCTTTTCCAAGGAGAATTGAAATTGAGGATGATATGAAAGCAAAAACCCCGGCATATGCTGCTTCTCTCCATGAACAGAGTATCTGTTAAAAATCTCTTTCTGAGCACAGACCAGGCGTCTAGCACCGTGATGGACCTGGGCCCCAGAAGCAAATAAGACATATCCAAGTCCCCAGGGAGCACAATGGAGAGTTTAATTGGGGGATGTGTATGTGGGGAAATACACTACCACGCTTTAAATGCTATGCCAGCATTATGCCTAAAACTCAGGCAGGGCCTGGGGCTCCTCTGAGTGAAGAGAGTTGACACACCTTTCTCTGCCATGAAAGTATTTGCATACATTGATTTATATGCAGGATAAGGAGATTTCTGGGAGGCAAAATCCTGTCCATCATTGGTATGCATGAGGAACTTAGGTGCCCAGAGGGGCACAGTGGCAAGAAGGGTCTGTCGAAGCCTGAAGAAAGTTCTCACCTTAAGGAAAGAAAGAATTTGGCTTGGTGGGGCAGCCACCCTGTCCTGGGTGTAGGTCTCACTCACCATCATGACAAATATAAAATACCCCCACATCAACTTAGTACATCAGCGTGAATGTGTATATTAGTTTTACATGAGTTACATTTTCACTGCTTATTTGACACGTAGTTAGACTTTGTCAGCATTTGATTCATTTTGAGTTTCCAGGTTTTAGATTTTGAGCCCATACATTTGTTTAGGTCTCAAACTTTTTGTAGGCTCTTGCAAGGCTCACAGGCCTTCAGCACTATGCTTCAAGTGCCTACTGGATATTTTTTTCTAAGTTGAAAGAGGTTTTATTTACTTTATCTCAGATACCAATGATCGCTCTTAATTTTTTTAAAAAACAGCATTGTTGAGATATAATTTACATACTATAAATTTCACCCATTTAAAGGGTACAGTTCAACGGTTCTTAGTATATTTACAGAGCTGTGCAACCATCACCACTGTCTAATTTTAAAACATGCCATCACTTCACAAAGAAACCTTGTGCCCACTTAAAGTCACTCCCCATCCTTCCCCCAGCCTCTGGCAACCACTAATCTACTTTCTGTCTCTACAGATTTGCCTTTTCTGGACATTTCGTATACGTGGAATCATATAGTATGTGGTCTTTTGTGACTAACTTCTTTCAACTTAGCGGAATGTTTTCAGGGCTCATCCGTGTCTTGGTATGTATCGGTACTCCATTCCTTTATATTAATGACTGTTATTCCATTGTATGGACATACCACATTCTGCTTATCCAGTCACCAGTTAATGGGCAATTGGGATGTTTCCATTTTTTGACTATTATGAATAATGCTGCTATGCACATTCTGTACAAGTCTTTGTGTGGTCCTATGTTTTCATTTCTCTTGGGTATGTACCTAGGAGTGGAATTGTTAGGTCACATGGAAAATATATGTTTAACATTTTGAGAAACTGCCAAAATATTTTCCAAAGGAGCAATACCATTGTACATCCCCACCAGCAATGTATGAGAGTTCTGATTTCTTCATATCATCACAGATACTTGTTATTCTCTGTATTTTTTATTATAGCCATTCCAGTGGGTATAAAGTTGTATCTCCTTGCAGTTTTGACTTTGCTTTTCTCTATTAATGAGGTTGGGCATCTTTTTATGTGCTTATTGGCTATTTTTAAATCTTTGGAGAAATGCCTATTCAAATTATTTGCCTATTTTTTTTTATTGGGTTATTTGTCTTATTTTTAAGTTATAAGAGCTCTTTATACATTCTGGATACAAGTCCCTTGTTAGAGGTACGATTTGCTAATATTTTCTCCTTGTCTGTGAATTGTCTTTCACTTTCTTGACGGTGTCATTTGAAGTATAAAAGTTCTCAGTTTTGACAAAGTCCAATTTATTAATTCTTTTATTTTATTGTTTGTACTTTTGATACCATATCTAAGAAATCATTGCCCAACTCAAGGTCACCAAAATTTACTCCTGCTTTTTCTTCTAGGAATTTTAAAGTTTTATTTCTCACACTTAGGTTTGTGATCCATATTGATTTTTCTGTGTGGTGTGAGGTAGAGGTCCAAATTCATCCTTTTGCATATGGATATCCAATTATCCCACTTCCATTTGTAGAGGAGACTATTCTTTCCACATTGAAATGTCTTGACACCTGAAGATTTTCCATAAGGGAAAGTCAGATCCAGTGAAGGGGCCTGAGAATTAAGGAAAAGTGATATTTCCAGGTATTATATGCCACCTTCTATACCTGGGAAGACTCAGAGGTCCAGTGAAAGGGAAAATGAAAAGGACTGAAACTTCATTGTCTCCATAGGGGATAATGAAAGGGAAGAAGAAAGACTAGACCAAGGACACTGGAGGTGAAGGAGTTAAAGGAAGAGAAGTACAAGCAGAAAAGCAGAAAGGGAGACAGAGATGGAATGGAGTAGTTAGGGAACCAGGAGGTATCAATGTAGCACTCTCCAAAGGGCCTCAAAGACCAGGCAACTGGCCTTGCCCTTTGTTGGGGAGCTTTGTAGTTAGAGCAGGGATTCTCTAGGAGGGCGATGCTGCCCTCTCTGGGCTGTTGGAATTCCTAGGGACATTTTGATTTTCACAATCAGTGGGGAATGCTACTGGTATTTAATGGATGGAGGCCAGAGACACTAGACCCCTGCAATACCCGTGGTAGCACAGGACATTTGAATATCCCCCTGGATACTGGTGGAGGCAAAAATTATCACGTAGGTGTTCTTAACAGTCTCAGCCTAGAACTTAACACCATGTTACATATAAGCACAGGGCATTTCTGCACCTTTTAAATAAATGCAACCCCCTCTCCATGGGTCATTGGCAGCAAGGAGATCTACCCCCAGGTGTACCCAACCGGGGAAACCTGCCCAACTGCTCCCTCCACAGAGGACATCAGAGCAGAAAAGGACAGGGCCTGCCTCAAGGGCTCCATGCATGCAAAGAGACTCCACCCTCCTCCCCCTTGGTCCTGGGAGTATCTCTTTGGCAGCCATTATGGTTGTCCAGGGGCCACAGCAGGTCCTATTCTCCACACTTCCTCAGGGGAGTCTTAACAGTTCTAGCCTGTTCCCCACGGTAAATGTTCTTGCCTTATGGAGATTTTCCACTAGGGATCTTTCTGAGCTTGTTCTCCCAGCCTCCTCTTCTTCCTGCCAATTCAGGACTACCAACCCACCACTTATATCCTGGCTTTGGACTCAGTTTCAAACCTGCCCTTGCTTCCTAGTTTGCCCTTTTCCAAGAGTCAACACCAGCTTCCCTTTGCACCAGGACCCAGTGCACAGGCTGGGCCCACCCTTGTTCAAAACCCAATTTCACTCTCACGTTCTCAGAAGAACGCTCTGAGCTTCTAGGTTCTTGGCTGTGTCGCATTAAGGAATTTAAGGCTACGCCATACAGTAGCCAAGGGAGTAAATAGTTTATTAAGGGGAACCAGCTGTGGCTCAATTGGTTGGGCTCTGGTTTACCACATGGGAGGTCCTGGGTTCGGTTCCCGGGGCCTCCTGGTGAAGGCAAGCCGCCGCACGGTGAGCTGACGCAGCAGGGGGAGATAAGCAGACAGGGAAAAATGCAAAGCAAATGAACACAGCGAGCGCAAGCAGCGAGGGGAGGATATATAAATAAATAAAAATAAATCTTAAAAAAAAAAGTTTATTAAGAAAGAAGAAAAGAGATAGGGACACACTGGAGACGTGGCTGCGGGCCGTGCTACCGGGTGAGGTGTGCGCCCCCTTTCTAGGAGTTTCTGCTTTCAGTGGCTGTCATTGGGGATTAGGGTTTACGCTGACTGGAGCATATAGGACAAAGGGGGGGATCATTGGGTGGTTTGGTTTTTAGGGGTTGCTGCCCGGTGGTAATTGGCCTCTGGCCACTGCCTTGCTGGAGTTTGCTGCGTGAGGTGTTTATGCGGGTGGTGATGGTGGGGCCCTTTCTGTGCAAATTACATTCTGATAGGTGGCTACGGGGTGGGAGCTGCTGGCTGCCTTCTAGTCACCATTTGTATGAGTCAGCAGGCTGAAGACTGTGCCTCGGGATTTCCTTCTAGGACTAGATGTGGTTTTCTGCCCCTCCTCCTTAGGGCCCTCTTCTGTCCTGCCCCAGCTCTACTGCCTCATTGCCCCTGGCTCCCAAGCATCTGGCCTGGGCCACAGACTCCAAGGCCTTGCTGGCCAGGGAGAGCAGGTTGGAGTTTCCTCAGCTGCAGCCTTGGCTGAAAGAGGAGCCAGCCGCCTCCCCTGACTTCATCTGCCCCACAGTTGCCCTTGTTCCTCCCCCTCCCCCAGGTGAGGAGGTGCACCCCTCCCCCAACGCTCTATCTCTTTTTCACCTTTGAAGAAGAAATTAGGAGCAGCCAGTTAGAGAACACTAGTCCATCCATTTGGGCAGGTTCAGCCATTCATCCCGCAAAGTCCCCTTCACCATTCCTCTTAGGGCGCTTCTTGGGGATTTAGGGAGCCGAATATTTCTGGAGTTTGCTTGTACATCCAAGATAGGTATATATTCAGATTATCACTCCCTCCTCAACCCTCTGATCCCTAATCCAGACACTCAGGCATTTGCTACATGTAAAATCTACTAAAGTCATTAGAATCCTGAAAAAATTCAGTCTTTTCCTAATTTGGAAGCACAACGCCTATTCTGTGAAGTAGTGGAAAGAAGATTCTCTTCTTCCAAATCTTTCCCTTCTTTCTTCCTGCAGCCTGGTCTTTAAAGCCCTTCCCCCTCCAGTCCCTGCCCCCTTGGCCACCCCACCCATCCATCGCCTTTACCTACACAATAATGGGCCTCATTCCTTACGGGCAGCCCACTCTGTGTCTTGCAAATTTCACAAGCCTCTGCTATCAAAGGGCCTTTCTCCTCTGCCCAAGGTACTGCTGCTTCTGCAGAGGGGCAGGGGGGGGGGGCTTCCTGGAGCTCGGAATCCCCTGGCCTTCCTCGGGAGATGGGAAGGGGGAGCTCTGATTTCAAAGATGGGGGATGTCTTGGGGGGTGGGGAGGCTCCAGGTGGAGCTGCAGCTGTTTGCTCCTCATGTATTTAAAATCAAACATCTTGCCTGGAGGAGGATTAATTTTCTTCCAAACCACCCACCCCCAACCCTGGTCTGGTCTACAGGAGAAATTCATATTCCTAGTATTAACACAGCTTTGACCCTGTTTTTTGTAAACTAATCCCTTAAACCCCATGCTTCGTGGGCTTGCGCATTCTGCTTGCCCGTAGTTGCATGACAAAGCCTCCTACACTGACAGTGATTACTGGCAGGCCCAAACTGCTAGGATGTTTTCCCTTTACACCGATCTGGTGTCTTGGAGGTGGGGGCAGGATAAAAGTTCAGTTCAGCCCGCTCTTACAATTCTGTTCATTGCTCCTGCCTCCGTGCCCCACCCCCACCCCCCAGGCTGGGAGAGCCCAAGGAAGCAAGGTCGGCTAATTCTTTCCAAATCGAATCAGCAATGTATGGCCTGAACAGTCAATCTCTATTGAACAGAATTTCAATCACAAAAACAACAACAAATCTAGATTTCCTGTCTAGATTGTATTATCTATGGTAGTTGGATAACCAAATTTATTCTACAGGTTATTTGTGTAGGGTTAGACCTGTTGCTGTCGGGATACAGCCACACCATAAACACTGCAAAGTTCTCATTTCTGGGTCATCATTTTCAAGCTGAAATCTGTCATGAAGGCCCTTTTGAGGGTTTTGCTAAAAGACAGCGAGGAGCATCCTCACAGAGATATTCTGATACAGGACCATCGGGCTGTTTTTAACTGCAGGAAATCATAGAACACTAACTGGAAAGCCCCAATTTTGAAAAGACCGTGAGATGTTTCCCTTTGGTGGTTTCTTGAGCTCATGACACTTGATCAATTCCACATTTGTGTCAGGTGTCAATTAATCAGTGTCCAGCCCCACCTCTGGATTTAGAAGGTGATCAATAAGCATTCACTTGACTATTTTTAAAAAGAAGAGGAAGAAAAGACCATTGGCAGGAAAGGAGGGTACAAAAGCAAGCAAAATTGGGAGCCGTTTTTGTTTTTGTTCTTTTCTGGAGAGCCAATCGATCAAAGCATGCAAACGACACACACAGGAACTGTCTTTAGAGGTTACAGGCACTCTGCCATTTGCTAAAGAAGTATCAGAAGACCAAGATCCAAGGAACTGCCTGCCAGCACAGGCCTTTCCAGGTAAAAAGCGGGTTCTGGTACCCCGCCTTCATTCTTAATGCCTTACGCACGCTTCCTATAGCCTCTCCCTCTCCATCTACTAAAATTAAGAGGTTTTTGAAGAAATCAAAATACGTCTCAAAAAGTCAATTGTTTGCAATGACAGATACAGGCCATTGTATATCTTGCCATAACCTACAGAATTGTGTGGCAGAGAGTGTAAACTACAATGTAAACTATAATCCATGCTTAGTGGCAATGCTCCAAAATGTGTTCATCAGTTGTAACGAATATACCACACTAATGAAGGATGTTGTTAATGTGGATAAATGTGGGCAGTGTGGGGAGCAGGGCATATGGGAATCCCCTATATTTTTTGGTAACATTTATGTAATCTAAATATCTTTTTAAAAATTAAAAAAAAAAAAGTCAATTGTTGAGAAGCAGATGTGGCTCAAGAAGTTGAGTGCCCGCCTACCACATGGGAGGTCCTGGGTTCGGTTCCTGGTGCCTCCTAAAAAAGAAGACAAGCAGAAACAAAGCACACAACAAACAGACACAGAGAGCAGAAAGCAAGTGCAATCAATGGGGGTGAGGGGAGAGACATAAAAAAAGGAAAATAAATCTTTTTAAAAAAAGGTCAATTGTTTAACTCACTGAGTTTATGGCTTCGAGTTTTAAGAAATTGTAGATACTGAATACCAATTTTTTTTAAAAGATTCATTTATTTACCGCCCCCCTCCCTTGCTGCTTGTGCCTGCTGTGTCCATTTGCTGTGCATTTTCCTGTGTCTGCTTGTCTGTTTGTTGCCTCATCTTGCTGAGTCAGCTCACTGCACAGCATGGGCCAGCTTGTCTTCACCAGGAGGCCCCCGGAATCGAACCTGGGCCTCCCATATGGTAAACGGGACCCCAACCAATTTAGCTTCAGCTGGTTCCCCTGAATACCATGTATATATTGGCCACCTCCTCGCTATTGGCTGAACTTTGTCTTAAAGAACCTGGGACCAGGTGAAAGCCTGGGAGGAGGGGCTAAACAAGGTTCCTAAGCTAAAGCAGCTGCGCCCTGCCTTGCCCCCCAGCCCTCACCTCTCCACACCCGCGGCTGCCACTAGCCCTCCTCCCACATCAGCCTGCTTGCCGCTTCTGCAACAGGCCAGGCTGGTGCCCGCCAGGGGCAGCCCGGAGGCCCCTGGCCCAATGGCACCCACCAGGCCAGGGGCTGGGCCCCGCCTTTCCTGCGGCTGGCATCCCTTCCTCTGTCCCTTCCACAGAGGCTGAAAACGCCAGGACTCGCCCTCAGCCCCTGGAGCAGTGGCATGTGGCCTGAGCCTGGACAGTGGGGGAGCTTTGGGGAAAGAGATTCCCGGGATGTGAAGTGGCTGAGGAGGGCAAATGCCTCTCTGGTTACAGGTGCGCGGGCCTGAGCTGCTGCAACTATTCAGACTGTCTTTTGACCACGAGGGGGGACGCTGCGGACAAGCCGAGTGTGGCCAGCCAAAAAGCTGGAAAGCGTCATGGCTGAACCACTGCATCTGCCCGGAACCCACCGCTTTGCCTTTGAACCTCAGGTGATGTGAAATACTATACACCTGTACTGTTTAAGCCAGCCGTTCTCAAACTTCCGGCCTCAGGACCCCTTTAAGCTCTTGCAAATGATTCAGGGCCCCAAAGAACTTTTGCTTTGGTGAGCTACATCTTGCTAATTACCACATAGGAAATGAAAAAAGAAAAATGTAAAACACTTATGTACTAAGTTGTATTAAAATGAAAATAATAAATCCATTTCATGTTCATATACACATATTTTTATGAAAAGTTATATTTTCCCAAAGAAAAAAATTAATAAGAGTGAACTTTTTACTCTTCTGGGAACCTCTTTAATGTTCAAATTAACAAGAGACAGCTGGATTCTCATAGCTGCTTCTGCATTCACTCTGTTGTGATATCACACGTCATGTAGCCACTGGAAAACTCCAATTTACACTGGTAAAAGGAGGGTGGTCTTTGTATTATTATGAAAATGTTTCTAACCTCCTGGATGTCCTGAAAAGGTCTTGAGTATTCCCAGGGGCCCTGGATCACACTTTGAGAACTGCAGGTTTTAGCCACCTGGTTTGGGTATCCTACTACCTGGGGCAAGCGTGTGGGAACAGATACACAGCCTTGGGATGAGAGCCCTGCTCCCTCCGGTGGGACACGCTTTCCCTGGTTTTTGTGTGGCTCCCTCTCTAGCTTCATTACCATCTCCATAAAAAGTTCATATGGTAAGCAAAGTCATTTGCATTTCTCCAAAGAAGACATACAAGTGGCCAATAAGCACATAAAAAGATGCTCAACATCATTAGCCATCAGGGAAATGCAAATCAAAACCATAGTGAAGTACGGTTTCATACCCGCTGGCATGGCTACTACCCAAAAATCAAAAACAGAAAGTAGGGAAGCAGATGTGGCTCAAGCGATTGGGCTTTTAAAAAAAAAATCACCAGAAAATAAGTGTTGGCAAGGATGTGCAGAAATAGGAACTCTCCTGCACTGCTGGTGGGAATATAAAACGGTGGGGCTCTGTGGAAAGCAGCTTGGCAGTTCCTCAAAAAGTTAAACAGAAAGTTACTATATGACTCAGCAATTCTACTCCTAGGTAGATACCCAAAAGAACTGAAAGCAGGGGCTCTAACAAGTGCTTGTACACCAGTGCTCACAGCAGCATTTGCAATGGCCAAAAGGCACAAACATCCCAAAGGTTCCTCAGCAGATGACAGGATGAACAAAGTGTGCTGTAAAAAGGAATAAAGTCCTGATACTTGCTACAATATGGGTGAACCTTGAATCGTTATGCTAACTGAAATGAGCCAGACACACAAAGATAAATATTGTATGATTCCATTTATATGAAATATCTGAAATAGGTAAATTTATAAAGACAGAAAGTAGATTAGAGGTTACCAGGGATAAACCAGGACTGGGGGAAGGGTAAATGGTAGTCATTGCTTAATTATTAGTATTATTAATAGTACAGGGTTTCTGTTTGGGGTGATGAAAAATTTTGGAAATGGATAGTGGTTGCACAACATTGTGAATGTAATCAATGCCATGGAATTGTATACTTATAATAGCTAAAATAGCAAATTTTATGTTATATATATATATATATAATTTTACCACAATAAAAAAAAATTTTTTTTAGAAGTCATCTCTGCAAACCTTTGTACTTTAACCATCACATGGAACAAGCTACCTGCAATATAGCTCACTACTGAGAGGCCATACTTCTCCTAAAACACTGAATTATTTCATCATCCACAAAGCTCCTGTCCAGCTGATTGTTGGAGTCATTTGCAAAAATTTTCACTTACAGTCACTTCTTCACAACTGAGTCCCTTAGGCAGGAACAGATTATGCTTGTGCCTGAAAGCAGAGGGGGGAAACAGTGCCCCGCCCATGCACTGTTCTGTTTCTTTTATTTCACAGAAATAAAATCGCAGGTCATGCCTCACTTTACACACACACACACAGTATCAGGAAGCAGCCTGTCCATGTTGGCTGCAGAAGAAGGGATTTTGGTTTCTCTGGCTTCTGAGCTGTTCTTGGGACCCGGCCATCTAGGGAAACTGATCAAGCACATGGGTCCGTCGAACTTGGGCTGCATCCATCAGGGACACAAAAAACAGACTCTCCAGCCCTTTCCCCCAAGTGGGGCAGACAAAAGTGCCGTTGATGTTGAGGCTGTTGGTAGCTTGGAAGGCCCCATGGGAGGAAGCTTGGCACGGGGAGGCAAAACAGATGGGACTGACCCTGAAAGGTGGCACCGGTGTGGGGGACGAGCCAGCCTCCCCTCTGGTCCTGACGCCTGCACTCGCGGAGAGAGCCAGCCTCCACCCTGTCCCTGTAGGCTCTGCCCGGTGTCTGAGGAAGCCTCTCAGAATGATGCCACCCATGGAAAACTGCTCACGATATGATGTTAAACCGAAAAGTCAAGATAAATGAAATAATCATTTCATCTATATCAATTTTTTTTAAAAGCATGCATTGAAAAATCAGACCAGAAGGAAATAACATTACAATATTATTAGTCGTGGTCTCTGGGTGGTTGGATAACAGGTAATTGTTTCATTTCTTCTTTACATTTTTCTGAGCTTTTAAATTTTCCTACAATTAGGATGTTATTTTATCATCATAAAAACATTTTATAATAACGGGCACCACCCCAAACTCCAGCAAGCCAGTAGCCCCTCGGCATGGGGGAAGGTGTGAGCTATGGAAAAAAGGGTGGGGAACGCTTTTCTGAAATATTTGGCAGCTGTCATGCACTTGCTGCCCAGGGGAAGCATCTGGAA
>PVKH010042294.1:0-10842 GCA_004027955.1 Chaetophractus vellerosus
TAAAGTTCAAATACACTAATTAATTAAAAAGGCAGCAAAAAAGGAACGAAGTACTGATACATGCTACAACATGGATGAACCTTGAAAATTCACTAAGTGTAAGAAGCCATCACAAAAGACCACATACTGTATAATTCCATTTATATGAAATGTCCAGAATATGCAAATCTAGAGAGACAGAAAGTTGATTGGTGCTTGCTTAGGCCTGGGGGAGGATTGTTGGGAAATGAGGAGTGACTATAATGGACATGGGGTTACTTTGGGGGTAATGAAATGTTCTAAAATTGATCGTGTAATGATTACACACTGTGAAGATATAAAGAACCATTGAATTGTATACTTGAAATTGGTGCATTGCATGGCATGTGAGTTATCTCTCAATTAGCTGTTATACACACACACACACACACACACACACAAACACACTGGCCTTGTCCTCAAAAGCTATTACACGACTTCCTCAAAAGCTATTACATTACTGCAAAGCAAAACATGGTATGTGTTTTAAGAGGTGGATCCACTAAGTCTCCCCAAGATGCTCTGACTTGGGGCTGAACCAGGGTCCCCTAGATGCTGACTCCAGCAGCGGCTTCTGGCTTGTTAGCTTGGCACTCTAAGCCTGGCCCACAGATTAACCTTTGTTCAACCAGAAGGAAAAACATAGTGGAGACTCTTCACTCCCTCCATTCTTCGCCTGGTCATGCCACATATCTAGCAGCAACCTTCCCTTTAAATAGATAGAAGTCTCCCAGCACATGCATATTCCAGGGAACTCTTGGCTCATGGAAAAGACACAGCCTGGTGCACTACCTCCAACCTCTATTTTCACCCAGATGTGAAGACTGATATGGACGGGGGGAGGGCTGGAGAGTATAGAACTGCCACTATTGGACAGCCAACAACAGGAGTCATTACCTCAGTCAGTCTCTGATTGTTTAACATAAAATTTTACAGGATCTTTTCTCTTTATTACAGAAGTATATATGTCATTTTAGGTTTTTATTTTCCCATGCAGCAGTTTTATTTTAATATAATCATAATATGTATATAATTTAAAATTCTGTAGTTCTACATAACATTATAGCATGAGTACTTATACAATTACCATCTCTTTTATGCAATTGTACAAATTTATGATGTTCCATCAAATAGATATTTAACAGTTATCTTAACTAATCTCTCATGGTAGGACATTTAAGTGGCTTCCAATATTTTGCTATTATGAAATGTAGCAATAAACATTTTTGTATATAAAACTGTTTCCATAGGAGGCTTTATTTTATTAAATTAGATTCCCCGAAGTGAAATTTCTATCCCAATGTCTTCCTTTTCTTTTTTAAGTCCCTTGAAAAAGACACATTATTTTGCTTACATTGAATTATTGAAGCTTTCGAACAAATCTTACAACCGCTGCTCCTCAAAGTACAAATGCAGAAATTAAAACAGTGGGAGCAATGTTCGTGTTTTCTCAATACATCCAATGCAAACTGAGTGAAAGAGTGGGTAAAACACCCCTTTGATACTTAATGGAAGCACTGGACTGAGAGCTTTGAAAATATTAACTCATTTAATCCTCTCAACAATTCTAAGATGCAGTCACTATCCTCACCTCTACTTTACAGATGAGGATGCCATGCCAAGGAGGCACAGGCACTAAGTGATGGAGCCAGGATCAGGGCCACTGGTCATCTGGATCCAGAATCTGCATTATTGACCACTAAGCTGTACCCAAGTTTGAAGTCAGAAGATCTGGATTCAGGTTCCAGCCCTACCACTGATTGGCCTATGGGCGGTCAGTATACCTCTGCAAGTGGTTTTTATCATCTCTCTCATTAAACATAAGCATGCATGTTTTATGTAAATGCAAACGTGTTATCAAAGCATGCATTTTTAGTGCACTCTTTTCTCCTTTTTTTGCCTAACTCCATCATGCCCCTCTTCCAACCCCTCCATGCACATATGTACTTACCCCCAATGGGACCAGAGCCACAGAGGAGACTCACTGCTGCTAAAGATGCTGCCCAAGGTGGAGAGATGGGGAGAAATAACCTGGCTTTCTACTTCCTCTCACCCCCCAATAATCTACCAATGACTCCCATGGACTGAACTCAGTGGGAAGCCAAGTGACACAGGCACCTGAAAAACACAATGGGCGGAGGTAAGCCGCCCTGCTCTGTATTGCAGGTGCCTGTGTCAGTTGGCTTCCCACTGAGTTCAGCCAATAGGAGTCATTGGTGGATTATAGTAGGACGTAAGTATTATTAGAATTAGTATGTGACTGTGAGGTGACATTCATGCCAATTGCTAAAAACCGGATGAAAACCCAGGCAGGCTAGAAGGTACACTCTAACCTGAGCAGACTAATATAATGGGCAACAAAGAAAAGACTGGTGATCAGAGCTGAGCCCTCAGGGAAGGCAGTCCTGTGACCTCCTGCCTCCTTCTCACCCTGTCCTGGTTCCCAAAAGGTTGTTTCTTCACTTAGAATAAACAATAACCAATATTTGATTCATGCCTTATGTAGAAAGTTCATATCCAATAGAACTTTCTGTGCTGGTGGAAGTGTTCTCTATTTGTATAAATATATATGTAGCTATTGAGCACTTGACACATGGCTAGAGTGACTAAAGAATCTTCTATTTTATTTAATTTCAATTTAAATAGTCACCCGTGACTAGTGGCTCCTATATTCAGCAATGCAGCATTAGAACCTCACAATCATTTTCTCATGAGTGTAGTGAGTCTTACCTAGGCAGGCATATGAAAATCAACTGACGCTTTCTCAAGACACAGTGACTTAACCCATGCTCCAAATTTACCAAAGCAAAACCACTGGTACCTGGACTAGAAGGGTGTGTTAAGTTCCTTGCAACTCTAACTTCTCTCTAAGAAGGGGGAGGAGAGATGGAGAGAAGGTACCGGCATTGTGTTACCTTGGAAAATTAAAACATTGGTTCACCTAATTTTTTTTTTGCACTAATTTATTGCTTCTTATGGTCACCTAGCTGAAAACAAGACCCTGCAGCAAAGAAAACAAAAGGCAGGGTAAGTTCCGATATAGCAGAAGGCAGCCAAGAAAGTCCCAAGAATTTGGCAATGCCCATGCCGCCAGGGATTCTGTGGTTGGCACTGGGTCAGTGTGAAGGCGCTGGAAAGAGACGTACACTGCCAACAACTTTTACCTACTTAAAATACTTCCCAGGGTCACTCTGACAGTTCAGGGGCCAGTGCCAGGTGATCTGAACTCAACAGGCCCCCATTATGAAAAGGGAGGGTGGACCGTGCCAAGATAGATCCAGACTAATTAGGCAGCCACACCACACTAATTGCACAATGAGATAGATAACAACACTGCTGAAAGACAAATGATGAGGTAAAGCACTTATTAAATATAAACACCAGGGTGACAGTAAGGTGTTAATTTCAAGGCAGTAGACAGCTATTGGGTCCCATCACATAATTCCATTTCCCATTAAACTTAGTATGGGCAATAACTTAGTAATGCCAAGGACTCACCTCTATTCCTCAAAAGCAAGGAAATTGATGATGAGCTAAAAAAATTTCCACTCCTTTAGTTAGTACATGACTTGAGGGGATAAAACTGGAAGGGGGAAGATATGAAAAATGCAGGATAAAGGCTTATAATGCCATCTTGGGCGCAATTGTTCAGTGCTGCTGGAAAAGCATCAGCGTGCCCCTCTGCTCTGCAGCGAGAAGGAAAACTTCTTGCTTCTCATTACCATCTCTAATAAGTGCAAGTTGTATGGATTGGTAGAGTCTTAAAAACTCTGCCTTCCCCCATTCCTCTTGGGGTAAAGTTCTACCTATAAACAAATTAGCGTTGGCAGGAATAAAGTACAAACATTGCATTTCAAAGATGAGCTGAGCAATTTCCAGCTGTCAGGTTAAAACTGCCTTATTCACCTCTTCTACTGTATCATAAGCCTCACTCCCCCACCCACCAAACTGAAAACTTTCAACAATTCTCCATTGCTGCTAGGATGAATCCATACTCCTTAGCCTGAAATCAAGGAATTTACAAATAAATTTACAACCTATATTTAAATTTACATTAAAATTTAAATTTACAACTTAAATTTCCTATCTCATGTCATTGAATTATTCTACTTCATGGGCTTTCACAGAGTAATAGCTGGGGAAACATACTGGCTACGTGACCAGTGGCAAGTTTAACTTTTATAAACTTCTTCCTTATCTGTAAAATGGGCCAAGAGTCAATGACGTAATAGAATTATTGTGAACATGAAACAAAGTACCTGGCCCAGTGTCTGGCTTACGGAATGCAGGTTCCCTTCACTTCCCACCCTTGCTCACCAGGAAGACTTTTCTTCTCATTATTTCTAAACCTGCTTCCCTTTATCTTGTCCCAGCCATCCCACCATCATCTCCGTGGTCCTACTGGAATCAATACAATCTCCATCTCCCAGTTCTCCACTTAGCCAATCCTGCTCTCGCTTTGAGATCCAGGCCCATCCGCCTCCTTCCATGAAGGCAGACTCAGTTTCTGTGTTAGGAGGGGAGCTTAAGGCTAGAATCAGAAATATCCTCTCCAACTCCAACATTCCATGATGCAAAGACTACTAGAATTTTGTTTTGAAAGTAGGTCAAATGGAAACCTCAAAGTCTCCAAAGAAGAGACTGCCCCAGAACTGATGGGCAATGGAGAGAAAATGTAATCTATACAAAACAAAAACCCATGTCAATGTAAGGGGTTGTTATTTTAAAGTCTTCTGTAGCTTTGAGCTTGTTTCACGCCACATAGTGAGCTCTGTGATGTACATTACTCTTAACTTCCCTGCATGGTCAGTGTTATCACCCAGTTTCCAGATGATCAGAATACCGA
This sequence comes from Chaetophractus vellerosus, assembly GCA_004027955.1. Lineage (NCBI taxonomy): Eukaryota > Metazoa > Chordata > Mammalia > Cingulata > Chlamyphoridae > Chaetophractus > Chaetophractus vellerosus. Next base: position 4,865 of record PVKH010042294.1, read on the forward strand.
AGTTCAAGGTTAGTTCAGCCACCTAGTAAGTGGATGACGGAAACCTAGACCATGGTCTATGACCGTGATCTGTGTATCTAATTCTGGAATCACTCTTTCCACTATGCTCAACTCCCACAAATACTCCCATTTTTCAAGTGATGTCCTTAGAAGACTCTCAGTTAGGTTTTGGGAAAGATGGACGCTTGTATAAGGTATGCTTCCTCCTCTTAAGGAGATTAGAGTCCAGAAAGAAAAATAAGGCACCTAAACAAACACAACACAGGGGTAAGTCATAATACATGTCATACTGGCATAGTGTTTCAGGGAAATAAGAGGGTATGAAATAAGAGGGAAGCGTCCAACCAATGTGGTTGAAGAGCTGTGTCCAGTGGCCTAGCTTTCTAAAACTGCATCTATCCCACTCTACAGAGGAGTAAATTCCATGAGCTCTTAAGAAAAAACATTTCAGAACTCCATTTTTTAATACCTCCTCCATGCTTTCCCTTTAAAAAAAAAAAACTTGAAATCTCCTCTCCAGCAATAATCCTTCTGTGACTTCTCATTGGAAACATGCTTAAGGTAGAATATTAAATCAAAGCAATAAAGTTGGAATATGTGACATCAGCTTGAAATGTAAAAGCTAAAAATTCATCCTAAAATGACCGTTAAATACAAGAGAAGATAAAAACATTTCCCCAAATGAGTCACAGAAATTCCTATTCATATTGAAAATTACTTTTGATCTTCTTTTCTTGGCACTTAGAAACTGAGAGTCATAATTTTCCTCAAAACCACTGAATTGATAATCCTCCTTTTGTGAGTTTAAAATCCATCTTTCAGAATCCAGTGTTACTTATCAGAGTCACATATGAGCCATTCACACCCCGGTCTTAGCCCTTGTTTAACGTTTATCAGGTGCTAAAACAAATACCATACAATAAGTTGGCCTAAACAACATAAATTTATTGACTCACGGTTTTGAGGCTGGGAGAAGACCAAAATTGAGGCATCAGCCAGGCAATCATTCTCCCAGAAGACTGTGGCATTCTGGGGCTGACTGCCAGCAATCCTTGGTCCCTGGCTTTTCTGTCACATAGCAATGCACTTGGGCTCTTCTCCTTTCTCTCCAGGTTCTGCTGACTTCCAGCTTCTGACGGCGCCCCATGGCTTCTCCACCTGTAACCAATTTCCTTTGCTTATAAGGGCTTTCGCCATATGAGGCCCATCTTCATTCAATCTGGGCACATCTTAACTAATAACATCTTCAAGAGTCCTATTCACGAATGGGTTCACACCCATAGGACCAGGGCTTGGGACCTGAACATGCCTTTTTGGGGGGGACATGATTCAATCCCCAACACTCTTTACAGTTTCAGTCCATGTGCAAAAGTAGCCTCCATGGATTAGAATTGTCCATAACAAGAAACAGAAATTTTATGTTTATTCTTTATCTTGTATATCCTTAGAGCTGGTCAACATCAAAACATTTGGGAGCTAGGCCCACCTGACAACTTCACTCAATGTGGAAAAGAATAATAAAAAGTATAGCAATCAAAAATAGTAAGGGGCCAGCTGTAGCCCAGTGGATGAGGCACCGGTACACCACATGGGAGGCCCTGGGTTTGGTTCCTGGGGCCCTCTCCGGGCAAGGCAAGTCGCCCATGAGCAGAACGGAGCCACCTGTGAGCAGAGCAGAGTCGCCCGCCAGCGGGGCAAGCCTCCCACAAGTGGGCAAGGCCACCGCTCACCGGTGAGCTGACTCGGCGCGTCGCCGCAACAGGGGGAGACAAAGCAGACACAGAAGAACGCAAAAATGAACACAGCAAGAACAAGCAGAAGGGGGGGGGGGATATGTAAAAAAAAAAAAATAGTAATAGGTTATACTTATTAAGCACCCCCAGTGAATCAGGCATGATATTAGTCCTTTACATGTTTTATGTAATTCAATCCACATAAATAACTCCCAGTTATTATGATTGTACCCATTATGCAAATAATGATCCTGAGGTCAAGCTCTCAGAAAATAAAGGGCAGAGATAGTCCATGCTACTAAATGCCACTCCAGAGCATTTGAAAAAGCCCTATCCGCTGTAAGGTACCAAGCCAAGAAGAGGTTTTCTCTCCTACCTCCCACCCTGTCTTAGTTTCCAGGACGCTATGACAAACACCACAAGGGGTTGGCCTAAGCAACAGGAATTTATTGGCTCACAGTTTCGGAGGCTGGAAGGCTTTGTTTCCTCCTGAGGTCAGCAGCATTCCGGCTGGCTGGCAGTCCTCCAGTTCCTCCTCGGCCTTTCCAGCACATGGCCATGCCCTCCCCTTTCCCCATCAGGAATTTATTGGTTCATGGTTTCGGAGACTGGAAGGCATGTTTCCTACTAGGGTCAGCAGCATTCTGGCTGGCTGGCAATCCTCCTTTTTCTTGGCTTTTCCAGCACAGGCCACACCTTTACTAAACACTAACATCTTCAAGAGGTCGTATTCACACCTACAGGTATGGGATTGATTTAAGAAGTCTTTTCTGGGGAACATAAGTGAATATATCACACATCCTCATTAGAAAAATCACAGACACCGGTTAAGGCTCACCTCACCTTCCCCTACCTCCTTCTCTGGGGAAGTCACCAAGGCTAAGTGGCCATCTTCTGGCCTTCTGCTACCCCCACCTCCTTCTCTATTGTGTGCCATTCCACAACCTGAGGGAGATGTTAAATCTAATGAAAAGTCCCCATGAGACCTTAAAAGGAAACTGGGAACAAGCAGCTGCAGATGTTATCAGAAAAGGAATTCTCAGTGTCAGGACCCCCTCCCTCCAAGGTAGATAAAAATCACACTCAAACAGCATAGACTGTTTTTTTTTTTCTTCTCCAGCGCAAATTGGGACTTGCAGAGCTGCCATTTACCAATCCACTCCTGGGGTGGCCGGAATCAAGGTGGATTCTGGCCACCCCAGGAGACTGGCTATGATGGGACTTCTTTTGGATTCTGTGCTGCATACGTGACAAGGAGATGATTTTCCCTTTTTGGACTCAGTCAGGGACTGAGAAAGCCCATGAATAAAGTAGGCATAGAAGAGACCGGGGAGAAGTATGCGCAAAGTATGCCCACAACTGGGCTTGCAGCAACAATCGTAACTCCTCCTCCTATCACTGGTGGGACTCAAGAAAGAGCGAAGTTCCAGAAAGGTAGGAGCTAATGCCTGTGATGGTGCCTAGAGGTTACAGCCATGTGCCCATTGCCATTGATCGACAGACAGGTATAAGCATGAAAGGAACAACACGATGAGAGCCACATTTTCCGCCTCTTTCCTCTGAGTTTTCAGTTGCTCAAACTTTGTGTGTGAGCACAGGTACTCCTTTGTGGCTCTTTTGCACCCATTTTGCTTCTCCAGCTCTTTCTTATGCACAGGTGGTCTCTCGTTCTCTTCCTTAGTTAGCCGCCCTTGTTAATGCCTTGTTAATTCAGACACGCATTAAGTGCCCATTATAGTGGGAGATACACAAATGCAAAGGCCCCAATCCCTGATCCGAAGGAGCTTACAGTCTAATGGGACAGGTGTTAGAATACAAGACAGTTATGCGATACCTCACTGTCTTAGCCAGAATTCTTCCCATTCAAGTGATTGGAGCCCAATTCAACACATGGCCTCAAGAGAGTTGGGGAATTTACTGAGTTATCTAGCAAGGAAAGTTAATGGGGTAACTTATGGAATTAAAAGAGGAGCTACAGGAACCAAGGCTTCAGAGACTAGAATCTGAGACTCAAAACCACCAGGATTCCATGCATTCAATTAATATTCACCAAGCACTTACACACTGCACAAGGCACAGGTAAAACAAGAAGAAGCAAAATAGATATCTCTCTTCTCCACTTCCCTCTCCTCGGTTTCATTTTGAAATGGTTTTATTCACATGGCAGAGAAGATGGCTGCTGGAAGCTCCAGATTCACATTCTGCAGATCAGAAATCAGAGCTAAAATAGACTTTCTCTCTCCCATCATCCATAAATCAATTCCTAGGAAGACTCACTTGGGTCACATGCCCGATGTCTGGCCCAATCAATACGGAAAGGGAATGGGGAGATCTGACCAGCTCAGCTGGGTCACATGGTCCTGTGGTCAAGGAGTGGCAGCCCCTCTGGGTGGACAGAGAATGTGGGTAGAATCTCCAAAGGAAAGGGGACATTGTAACTTGGAGAAGAAAAAGGGAATAGCACAAAAGCCACCACTTAGGACAAAGGGTTATGGGAGTTCAGAAGAGAGAACAGGCACTTCTGAGAAAAACCATGAATAGCTTCATAAAAAGAGGTGGAAGTTTGGCAAATACAGCATCTCTGACCAGTGGCTTAGATTTCCAAAAATGCAATGAGGTAGGCAGAATAATGGCCCCTCAAAGATGTCCTCATCCTAATCCCTGGAACCTGTAAATATATTACATTACATGACAGGAGGGACTTTGCAAATGTAATTAAAGTTATGGACATTAAGGTAAGGAGATTATCCTGGATTATCCAGAGGGGCCCCATCTAATCACATGAGCCCTTCAAAGCAAAAAACTTTCTCCAGCTGAAGTCCTAGAGATGTCACAGAGGAGGAAGGCAGAGAAATTCCACACATGGAAAAGGATTCAATGCATCATTATTGGCTCTGAGATGCAGGAGGCATTAAGGAAGGGCCAGAGAGAGGCTTCTAGGGGCCAAAAACAGGCCCCACTTGACAGCCAGCAAGGGAATAGGGACCCTTAGTCCTACAATGCAAGGAACTGGATTATGCCACAAACCTGAAGGGGTTTGAAAGGGAATTCCTCCCAGAGCCTCCTGATAAGAGATCAGCTGGTAGACACCTTGATATTGGCCTCATCCCACCTGAAACAGAAAAAACCATGGAACCATCCCAGATTTCTGACCTGCAGAACTGTGAAATAATAAATTTGTGTTGTTTTAAGCTGCTAATTTTGTAGTATTTTATGATGGTACTAGAAAACTAATATACGCACCAAGCCAGGTCTGGAAGAAAACAAAAGTTAATTCCACAAATTCTGCATATTTTCTAAGGAATTGTGAGAAACAAAAACCCAATGACATCTAAGGCAACAATAGTGACTCCAGCTCTTATCACTAGTGGGGCCTCCTTGACCTGATTGGAACTGGTTCAGGTGAGTGTGGCTAGAGATTACAGCCAGTTGTCCATTGTTGAAGGTAGGTTCATGGGTCAGCAAAGTATGGACAAAATCTAATCATCCCCTGTTTTCATGGGTCCATGAGCTAAGATTGGTTTTTGCATTTTAAATGTTTTTTTAAATCAAAAGAATATTTCATAACACATGAAAATTACATGCAGTTCAAATTTCATTGCCCAACCAAATGTAAGATATGAACTATAGTTAGTAGTAATACTTTTATGATGCCATTTCATAGTTTGTAACAAATGTTTCATAACAATGCAAGGTGTTGGTGGCAGGGTGATGTATGACAGTCCTGTATGATGATATTATGCATGTTTGTTTTTAAAGTTTACAGCTTTTACACTTATTGTTTATGTATGTTCATGTATGAATGATATGCTTCAATAAAGTTTTATTTTTAAAACTTTTATTGTCCATAAATAAAGTTTGATTGAACGCAGCTGTGCTCACTCATTTACATATTGTCTGTGACTGCATTCACGCTAAAATAGCAGAGCTGTGTAGTTGCAGCAGAGACTCCGTGACCCGCAAAAGCCTCAAATGTTTATTTGGACATTACATTAAAAAGGTTGCAGACTCCTGTTTAAGGGGATGCTGAAATGCAAATACCCCCAAGAACCTTGATACACCTCAGCTGGCATTGGTTTTGATTAGTACTATGGGAGAAGGGGAAAGAATTCATTTCCCAAGAAGGCCTGGGGCATCCTGGGTGCAGACTCTGAGGAACATGGGAACAGATGGCCAATGTCCAGCTCTTCTGGCTCCACAATTGTGTCTAAGGTAGATCCTGAGGACCTGTGAGGAGCAGTCCCC
>PVKH010042295.1:0-10845 GCA_004027955.1 Chaetophractus vellerosus
GTTCACATTTTAATTTTTTATTTCATTTATTTGCATCTTCTCTCTTTTTTTCTTAGTCTAGCTAAGGGTTTGTCAATTTTGTTAATCTTCCAAAGAACCATCTTTGGTTTTGTTAATTCTCTCTGCCTTTTTTTTTGTTGTTGTTGTTCTCAACTTCATTTATTTCTGCTCTGATCTTTGTTATTTCTTTCTATCTACTTGCTTTGGGTTAGTTTGCTGTTCTTTTTCTAGTTCCTCCAGCTGTGTACTTAGGTCATTGATTTTAGCTCTTTCTTCTTCTTCTTATTCTTTTTGTTACATATCCTCCCCCTTTCTGCTTGCTCTTGCTGTGTTCATCTTTTTGCATTCTTCTGTGTCTGCTTTTTGTCTCCACCCATTGTGGCAACGCGCTGAGTCAGCCCACTGTGCAGGCGGCCTGCCCCACTCATGGGCAGCTTTGTTCCATTCACTGGTGGTGGCTCTTCTCTGTTCCTGTGTGGTGGCTCTGCTCCATTCATGGGTGGCTTGCCCTGCCCGTGGCAGCTTTTTGCCCTGCCCATGGTGGCTCTGCCCCACCCATGGTGGCTTTGCCCTCTCAAGGCAGTCTGCCTGCTTTGGAGAGGTCCCCGGGAACCAAACCCAGGGCCTCCCATGTGGTGAACTGGCGCCCTATCCACTGGGCTACAGCTGGTCCCCCTCTTTCTTTTTTTTAAATATAAGCTTTGAGAGCTATAAATTTTCCTCTCAACACTGCCTTTGCTGCATCCCATAGGTACTGATATGTTGTGTTCTCATTGTGATTTTTCTCAAGATATTTATTGATTTCTCTTGAAATTTCCCCTTTGGCCCACTGATTATTTAACAGAACGTTGTTTAATCTCCATATATATGTGAATTTTCCCTTTTTCTGCCACTTGTTCACTTCCAACTTTATTCTAGTGTGATCAAAGAAAGTGCTTTGTATAATTTCAATTTTGTTGAATTTATTGAGATCTGCTTTGTGACCCAACATATGGTCTATCCTGGAGAAAGATCCATGAGCACTTGAAAAGAATGTATATTCTGCTGTTTTGGAATGCAATGTTCTGTATATATCTATTAGGTTTAGTTCATTTATCATATTATTCAAGCTCTCTGTTTCTTTATTGATCTTCTGACCAGATGTTCTATCCAATGCTGAGAGTGGTGTATTGAAATCACCAACTCATTGTAGAGATGTCTATTTCTCCCTTCAGTTTTGCCAGTGTTTGCCTTATGTATTTTGGGACATCCTGGTTATATGCATACATATTTATGATTTTTATTTCTTCCTGGTGAATCATCACTTTTATTAATATGTAATGTCTTCCTTGTCTGTAATAACAGTTTTGCTTTTAAAATCTATATCATCTGATGTAAATATAGCTATCCCAACTTTTTTTTATTACTGCCTGCATGGTATATCTCTTTCCAACCACTCACTTTAAATCTATTGGTATCTTTGTGCCTAAGGTGAGTCTACTGTGACAATATAAAGATGGCTCATATTTTCTTATCCATTCCACCAGACTGTGTCTTTTAATTGGAGGGTTTAATCTATTAACACTCAATGTTATTACTCTAAAGGCAGTTCTTGTTTCATCGGTTTTGATCTGGTTTCTAATAGGGGAGAACAGACCAGTGTGTCTAGCCCTCAGTGTTGTTGCAAGTAACTATGAATCTTGTCCTTCAAGGAGTGAAGCTTGGCAGTCATTGTAGGCCCTAATGGGAGGGGGAAGAAGGAATAGAATATTGTCTATTTTTTCACAACTCTTCCTTGCTTTATGGTTCAAGTTATTCAAAGTCTTTAAGATTTCCCAGCTTAAGTTAATAAAATAAGGCCAGGGACTCACTCACGGGGCACAGATTTTCTCCCAGGGATTAGAGTACAAGAGCACTATAAATAGTTTTGTCCACACAATTTTCAGACGAGCCACCAGATGGCACTTGTCCAGGCACCTTTCCATCGAGGTGTTTCAGTCTCAGCTTTCCTATGTTCCTGTGTTGAATCTATAGAGCAGAGATTCAAAGTAGGTTTTGCTGGCTGAATTCACTGAAGTAAAGCCTCCAGATTTCCCCTCCATTTCCCCTTGAAACAGCTTACAGGGAGGAAGATGTCTGTTCCCCCTTCAGTCAGATGCAGTGAGCCAAGGGTTTTACCCCTTCTTAATATCTTGAGGGTGGGTGAGGAAAGCCCTTCCTAGCTGCTGCTGGGTTTTGATAACTCACTTTTGCTGGTCCAGCTTCTTTGTTTCTCTGTCTCTAATCCTCCTGGGAGTCATATAGTGCTGTCTTTATCTGCTGACCACCAAAGCAGGCCCCTTAACCAGCTTTTGGCTCTTTTTCCTTTGTTTTTGTGAGAGCATTGAGCTCTGTCTGTTAGTCCAATGCCATCTTCCCACAATAATAGATATAATCTTAGCTTTATTATGAAGAACATATCCAAGTAGAAAAAATTATATCCTTATACTGTAAGTGGCATTGATAACTCAGAATACATAGCTGTTTTTATTAAACTAACTTCTGTAAGAACAGAAGTTTAGGGTCATTAAAGGAGTCTGATGTTTCATCAGATTAGTTCAGCCAATTCCGTGTTACAGATTTTAGGACATAGATCTGTACATTGTTGGGGGGCATCAAATCAGTTTATGCCAGAGGAGGCCCTAATAAAACTTATTAGATTTAATATAGCTTATTTTGAACATCTGCATAACAAATAAAAACAAAATTTTAATTCTTCATACCATCCTTGACTACAATCATCCATTATTACTCTTTGTTATTAACCTTCATTCAAATTTGAAAATTAGGGGAAATACAAAGGGAGTACTATTTCCATACCTGGGGTTGAGCACAAAAGGGAAAGATTATTGTAGGTAGAGTACCATTTAAGGTGTTAGGTGTGTTTTTGAAGGACTATGGCAGGAGCAGAACCTATCAAGACTCTTATATTACCCTTAATCAAAGGAAGGGATGAAAATACCAGAAAAATAATGAAAACGGATCCTTTTTTGATCCAAGGAAAATTGAGAATGGCAGACATCCTACCACAGCAAATCATGACAGTCTCAATACAGCAATGTGAAGAGTCCCTGGCTTGTACTTCTGAACTCTTTGCCCTTAAACCATAAAATGAGCATATCATATGTGTATAGATCAGAGAAGCAATACCTGTTGACCCCAAGTGTGTTAGTTGGAAGTTGTATGTATCCCAGAAAAATATGTTCCTAAACTTCGATCCATTCTAGTGGGTGTGGAACATTGTAAGTGAGACCTTTTGATGAGGCTACTACTCTTAAGTTGGGAACCACCTGTCTGAATGGGTCTTAATCCTCTTCCTGGAGTCTTTTATAAGAGAATGAAATTCAGATAATGATAGAAAGTCAAGGAAACAAAAAGCTGAAATCAACAAAATCAGGAAGAGAAAGGAGAGTCAACAGATGTTGCCATGTAACTTGACATGTGACAGAGAAGCCAAGTATTGCTGTCAGCCAGTCTTTAGGAAGAAAACATTATATCAACTTGATAAGACCTTGATTTAGACATTTTCATTGATTCAAAACTGTAGGCTAATAAAATCCCATTATATAAGAAACCCATTTTCACGGAACTTGCGGGAGCAGCCTAAGAAAGCCAACCATCAAGTTCTCTTGGAAATATTTTCACTTCTGAAGAATGCTGGATATTGGTTCAGTGCTTTTGCCACATTAAATAATATGGCCTATCATCTGTATTTAAGAAATGTTTATTGGACAAGAATCACTTTACACATGAATTCATTGGATCACTCAACCATCCTAAAAATTAGTAAACCATTTCACAATTGAGGAAACTTAGGACAATATAGGTTAATAATTTACCCACAGACATTGTTTAAAAGTTGTAGGTCATGGTTGTTGCTTGTTTTGTGGCAAACTTGTATGTTTACTTCAAATTGGCAAAGAGGAGTATTTTAGTTATAGATTTCTAAGTACAATTTTATATCAACAATTTGGAAGCCAACAGTTTTTTAGACGTTTATAAGGGGAATGGCTAGGACACATGTGTTATTCCTTTTCAATGAAGTTAAAAATCTGTTCAGAATCTTCCAAGTAAGTCCAGGGAAACATTTGATTGGAATTCAAACACAGTCTGAACTTTCTATAAATATAGCATCTGCTCCCCAGTGCTTCATCTTAATCATCATCCTTTGGACATTGGGAGGTGTGACAGTTTGAATTTGGTGAATACCCCCAAAAAGATTGTCCTTGAACTAATCTATTCCTGTAGGTGTGGGGCCCTTTTGATTGGACTATGTCAGTGAGGCATGACTCAGGTTGGGTATCCACCTTCTTATTGGAGTTTTATATAAATGGAGACCCAAGGAGAGACACACAAAGAAAGAAACCCTCCATTTTTTACCATTCCATATGAGAGAGGACATAAGGATCACTAGCAGCCAAGGCTTAAGCATGAAGCCTCCAGGAAGCTGGGTCCACAGAGAAACTCAAGATATCAGAGATGAACCAAATACTTGATAGGCCACAGCTGAACTCAAGACTGTGTGAAAAGCCCCAGAAATAGACAAGATCTATGCCTGATCACCCATAGCTGGGATCCAGGAGACTCTGTGCACAGAATGGAAGTCAGGGACCTTGGCAGAGATTGGCAGCTTTCTTGCTTCCCTATGTGGCAGGTCACCAGGAACACCAGTAGCTGACTTTGATGAGAAATCATCTCTGATGGTGCCTTGATTTGGACATTTCTCAGCCTCAGAACTGTAAGCTTTTATCCTTAATAAATTTCCCATTTTAAAAGCCAACTCATTTCTGGCACTTTGCATCAGCAGCCTATGGCAAACTAAAACAGTAGGGATGGCCATGGATCAGTTATGTTTATGAATGAGTGATTTTTGATGTTGTAGCTTTAGACTTCACCCAGGAAGAGTGGACCCTACTTGGCAGATCCAAAAGAAAGCTGTTCAGAGATGTGATGCTTGGAAACATCAGTCATCTGATCTCTGTGGGTGATTCTGACTATACATATAATATCAATGAACAAGTAGCTAGAAAAGCTTCCCCATATTCCTCTCCACTGCTTATCTTGGCTGATTTATAGAATTTACATCTACATGAAAAAAATGTCTTCCTTATTTATTTACTTACACATAGTTTGTCACCTCAGTAAAATTTAGTATTCCTGACCACAATATCATCTTTCTTGCTACTCAATCTTCTGTACCCATGCCTGTGCTGGGAAGTCAAAGAATATTTTTAGAATGAATAAATAAATGCATTAAATATTAAGTTACTTTTAAGCTCTAAGAACAAAACTGGGGTTTGAGACTATCCACATAGCATTTAATGTGTTCTGCTGGAGCTTATGTTTAATGGATTATTTTTAAAACATTAATTTAATATCTGCATGCTTTAAATCACTGAGGATTCTACACAATGTCTCTGAAATTTTACATGGACATCATTAACCACATACCTTATTTTCGTTGGCATAGTCCCAGGTATGCTTCTTTCACAAGTGAAGAACTATCAATGTTTTCTATGTTCAAGATCCCCTAGACCAGGGGGCCTTAACAAGAGGTCCAGGAGCTTGATTTGAAATTCAAACAAATATTATTCTTGTGGGGTCAAGTTGGTATGGGTGTGATTTTTTAAAATTAAATAATACAGAGTATAATGTGGACTTAGTAAGGGGTCCATGGTTTTCACCTGACTGGCAAAGGAGTCCATGGAACAGAAAAGGTTTGGAACCCCTGGCCTAGACCAATCTCCAATGTTCACTTTTTTCTCATTGGTCACCAGTCCTGGACTTGAATATCATGCACTCCTCACATCACCGAATGCACAATATATCTGCAGGGTATTAGTGAGCATATTAGATGTGACTTCCCTTTTGGAGCAAGGAGATGAGCTTTGTTGGGAAGGAAGAGGGTTTCACTAAGGTAGGAGTTCAGTTGAACTCCAGGAACCTGTGCTTCAATATGATGTGGTACCTAAGAGGGAGTGCAGCAACTTGGTAGTGCCAAATTCAGGTTTTCTTGAGTGAATGATATTTTCTGAAATGGCAACAAGGACATTATGGAAAAATTCCAAAAATGATATCATTACATTTTGTCCTTATCAATCACTATTCATATGTCCTTCTGTAAATACTTTGGTCTCGGGAAAGGAATGTACATACTGGAGTAAACTATTCCATAATAGCATTTGTTCTGATATTCCAATGTGACAACATCCCCTCTTCATTTTATTTCTCTCTTATTTTAATTCAAAATATCCTTCCTAATTTTCCACAAGCTGCTTTATTCCTCCATTTCTCATTCTTTTGCCATTTAGGGGCCATATTAGCCATGGTTCTCCAGGCTAATATATTCAATACCAATAGAATATACATAAATATCAAGAGGTTTGTTATATGTAGATGTGGGAACTGTCTAATATCAATTCTGCAGGGAAAGCTGCAAAATGGAAACTGATAGCTGTGAGATTAAACTCTACAGGGAAACTGGCTAGCTGAAGTAGAGGCAGAAATTCTTCTTTATGACTCCTGAAATCCTCAAGTTTTCTTTTTTAATTCCTTCCACTTATTGGATGAGGAGACTCTGCAAATTGCTGATGGTAGTCTCCATGGTTGATTGAACATGCAATCAGCTAGATACAACCAAGTGATTTTAGATGAAACTCCACCTACAAAAAACACCATCACAGTAACAATCAGGCAGGCATTTGTTTAACCAAACAACTGGAAACCGTAACATAGCCAAGTTGATACATGAAATTAGCCATTACAAGTATCAATATTTGAAATATACTTCATGAGCTTTGGTTCTTTTTCAATATTTTAATTCCTCTAATAACACTCTGCCATTTTTTAAAAATAATGATTGTTGGAGGAGAAAAGGCCTTGTAAAACCAGAAATGATAACCATGTAAAATATCTGCAAGGACACATTCACCATGTGTCAATGGTAAGCTTCATGTGTGTGAAAGCCATGCACCCAAATAGGGATATCATGAATTCACTACAAGCATCTTACTGCAATTACAGTTAAAAATAAGTACTGTCCTAGGAGAAATTATCGGATAGTTCAGATTTAGGGAAGAAATTTACCTTTGCTCAAAATCATCACATGAATTTTTATGAAAATATACTTGCATAAGTTTGGCTTATATACCTAGCCTTTGGAACATAATGTAGTCTTCAAAATTATTCAGATAGTTCTGCAGTTGAGTTGCTTCCAAAGAGAAAATATATGTACATATAGGAGAGTAATTCACCATACATATATAATATGAGAAATATATTAACTAGAGACTCTCACTAAGATCAGCCTAGAATTCATTTGTAGGTCAATTAATTAAAGTGTGTCTCTCATCTCACTAACAGCAGAGATTTCACACTAGAGAGGATTACTTTGAATGTAATGAGTTTCATGATGCTTTCCTCAGATTTCCCCATTGACCCAACATATATTAATTCACATGTTTAAGAAACCCTTTATCACCAATCAATGTGGAAAATTCCTCTCAGGAAATGGTAATCATTTAACAAACTTAAGCACCATCATATTGCCAGTAAATATAGAAATGTCATCTAAGTGTGAAATCCTTTTGTTATTCTTCTAAACTCAGAAAACTTGAGAGAATTCATACTGTAGAAAAACCTTATAAGTAAATATAGGAAAGAATACCATGAGAGCATTGACCTTTATAGACACCAATATTCACATTGGTGATAGATGATATAAATATTGTGAACATGGGAAATACATAGCAAGATTGCTAATTTGTATTACTATAAAACAGGGGTTCTTAACCAGGGATTCATGGACTCCCAAGGGGTCTGTGGGCTTGAATTGAAAAAAATTAACTTTTTATTTTCTCTGACCACTAACTGAGATCTAGCATTTCTTTCACTTATGAATGTATGCAATAAATAAACTATGGTAGTATTCATTTCACCTGACTGGCAAAGGGGTCTGTGGAACAAAAAGCTTAAGAACTCATTCTCTAAAAGACATGGGAGAGAAACCCTATATCTTCAATCAGTGTAGAAGGACCTTCAGTTTTCCTTTATCTCTGAATCAACACAAGCAAATTTACAATGGAGAGCAACAATGTGAAAACCATTGGTCAAAAATCTGTCATAATGTGACATGAGAGGATTTGCCACATAAATGTATCAAATATAAGAGTCTTCTGCCACAACACTAACTTAAAACAATACAGAGAACTCACACATAGGAGAAATTCTGTATCAATGTAATCCAAATGGAAATGCTTTTGTGTATAATATATCCTTAAACAATATGAGAGAACTCCACTGGAGAAAAACACTAGATCTGGAATCACTGCACATGAGCAACCAGCAGACTCCAGCTTTTGTGTGCACAAGGAAGATCTTAATAGGAATAATTTCCAAACAGGAAGTAAGGGTGTCTTTACCAGAAGTTTGAAGCCTCTTGAATAGCAGATAATTCAATCTAGAAAAGCCATTCAATGAAATACATATGGAAATTCTTTTACTCGTAGAGCAACTCTTATAGAATATATGAGAATTCACACTCTATAAATCACCCTCAGTATCATGGATGAAGGAAACTTTTCAGTGGCCATTCATTCCTTCATCAACATTAATGTTCTCATATTGATTCCCCATAAGAAAAATCAGACTGGATAAAAATTCTGTCCAGGACCCTTAAACCCACAATTTGTGTGATTATTCAGAATTTAGCCTAATGGCCTGATAGTTTAAAAATGTTGGAATGTGAAGTCAATGCTTCATGCTGCATTTTATGACAAATAATAATAAAAGAGATTCTGTTTGTAGTAATTTTGTATTATTTATGATTTCCAAAAATAGATACTGGATTATGTTTGTAAACTGGCCTGTTTGCACAGTAGATTGTATTGGATTCAGAGGTTTCACTTTTGCTGGATTAAATAATGATTAAGGTTTTGATTGGGCCAAAAGAGTAAGATGTTGAGTCCTCACCCACTTGGTGGGTGGGGATTCACAGAGAAAACTACTCAGCAGAGGAGAGGAGTTAGTTGGAGTTTTGATGTTGGAGTTTTGAGCTGGAGCCTGAGAAGTAAGCACACAAAGGAGCAGAGCAGCTGAGCCAGGAGAGAATTGAGCCCCAGGGAAAGAGATGAACAATTTGCATAATAGACTACAACTGGCCTTGTGGAGAAAACTGAGCAGCTGAGCCTGGAGAGAAATGAGCCTCAGGAAGAGAGGAGCCCAGGAAGCCAAACCCTTGCAGGCATTGGCAGCCATCTTGCTCCAACACATTTCAAAATGAAACAGATGTGACAACATTTGAGGATTATTGGGATATTGGCAAGAAAGTCCCCCAGAACCCAAAACCATATATTAGTATTTTAATGCCAAATTGTTTTTGTCTATAATGACAGAGAGGTCACAGGAAATGAGGTAATGGAAGAATATTACAGATGTGGAGATGGCCCCATTTTCAGAATGCCTCATATGCTTATGCTAATTTATGTAACCTCAAAACACTGATCGTTAGAAATCAGTTTTGAAAGTCTTCCCCTCACATTTAAATAATTTATTTGGATAAAAGTCTCTAAATAATTTGTTTCTCAGAGGAAGAAAGAGCTGCCCATACAGAATGTCCATTTTGTAAGATAAACCTGCATGAGATCTGTCTGCAGAGAGGGCAGGAGTTGCACTATGAATTGTGGCCCCTATTCCAATCAACTATTTGTACAACCCAGGTTAATGGGTTGTTGCATGGGATCCAAGGTATGCCTAAAGCCCCAGATGGTAGCTGCAACATATTTGTGCAGGTATATGTGAGTAGTTGGGGAGAGGGGCCATAGCACCATCTTAACCTTAAGAGAAATGAAACTTTAAAATGTTTAGGCATAGTTGACATAAACATGTCATATAGGGGTAGGATCATCACTTTGAATCACCTTTTTCATTCATTCAAAAATCTGGTCATTTAGTAGTCCTGGTTCTTATATTTAGGTATTTAAACACTTTTAGTTAATTTTTGAATATGGTGTGAGACAGGTGTCCCCTTTCTTTCCTTTGCCTTTGAATATCCAGTTATCTCAGAACCATTTGTTGAAGAGACTATTCTTCCTCAATTAAGCTTAAGCTTAAGCTTGGACTTAAGCTTCTAAAAATCAATTGACCTAGTAAAGAGGCTCTATTTCTGAATTCCAAATTTAGAAATTAGAAATTAGAAGGTAAAAAATTTAGAAATTTAGAAAATTTCTAATATAAATATTAGAAATTTAGAAAGTAGAAAATAGATGTTCATGCTTGGGAGCTTTGATTCCAGAAACCTCAGATAACCATGATACAAAAAACTCAACTAAGGTTTTTGGAATCAAGGTGATATTAGCCTAAGAGTATTCATGGATTTCTGAATAAGAAGGAAGGATTGGAGAGTTCAGGACAAAGCATGAGTTTTGTGGTGATGGGGGTGGGGTCAGCATTAAAACCCAGCAAGAAATATAGAATAAGGAGGAAGAATCTCTCATGGGGGTGCTAGGGGCCAAGCAAGCAACCAAAATGGAACAGGAAGCAAGGCTGTGTCACTGGAGGGCAGCACAAGGGAACATCAAAAAAGGAGTGAAGGGAAGAATGAGGGAAATTGTTCACAACTAAGAATTACAGCAGAAGATCAATTTAGGTAAAGAAGAGATTAACATTATCAACCTGAAGTGAGACTATGATGGTATAGGTTGTTAGGCTCTTTGGAAGAGGTGGATAAAAGATATAAGAGTAGGGTAGGCCCTGTGCTAGAGAGGAAGGGGCCTTAACAGAACTTCTAATTGAGCTCAGGTTGGGGCAGTGGAACTCACAAGAACAGGG
>PVKH010042296.1:0-10842 GCA_004027955.1 Chaetophractus vellerosus
TTTTGTGTTCTTCTATGTCTGCTTTTGTCTCCCCCCATTGCGGCGATGTGCCGAGTCGGCCCACCACGTAGGTGGCTTGCCCCGCTCATGGGCAGCTTTGTTCCATTTCGCGGGTGGCTGGGCTCCGTTTTATGCAGGCAGTTCGGCTCCGTTTTTTGTCAAGCGGTTCGGCTCCATTCGCGGGTGACTTGCCCTGCCCGTGGTGGCTTTTTTGCCCTGCCCACGGCGGCTTTTGCCCTGCCCATGGCAGCTTGCCTCCTCAAGGCGGTCTGCTTGCTTGGAGAGGTCCCCGGGAACCGAACCCGGGGCCTCCCATGTGGTGTACCGGCGCCCTATCCACTGGGCTACAGCCTGCCCCCAGGAAGATTGTTTTTTTAACTGTAATATAAATTGTAAATGTTTCCCTTATTTTGGTATTTATCTTTTATCTCTACTTATGGTACATATTGTGGTATAACTTGTTTTTCTTTCTTGTAGTCAGTTGAACGACTTAGGCTTTTCTGAATGTTGAAGTCAAACTTTTTTTTTTTTTAAGACTTTCCCCACACGCAGTTTACAAAGGAATACACTCAAGCTTTCTTTCAGGATTTGTATGGAATCTTTTTCTTTACATTTACATTTCTGCTCTATTTGTAGTTTATTCTACAGAATAGTATAACATAAGGATCCAATTGTTTTAAAGAATAGATATCTATATGTATAAAGATACCGGCAGAATAAATCTAAGTCTTGCAATAACTATAAAAATATCTACAGGTGATTAATTCATTCAGTTGTATCATGCTATTAATTTGACCTAAATCATGGTCTAGTGATCTGGTGTATTAAATTTTCCTGTTCACAGATTATACCTCTAACTTCCTTAAAGTCCTCCTTTAATTAATTATAAGTGATAGTATATAGATTTTCCATATTGACGAATCCCCACCCTCCCACTCCCCATGGCCAAAACTAGTCTCTGATCCAGGTGAACATGGGATTGCTAATCTGGCCAACAGCTCATCTGCCCAGAGGAAGTGCCTAAGGGCACTTAGCAAGACAGAGCTTATTAAAATATACAAATAAAATCTTAAATAAGCAAATACTATATAATTCTGCATGCAATAAAATTATTTTAATGGTGCAGCCCAATATTCCAATGTTTGCAAATTTATAAATAAATAGATACAGAAAGAGAAATATTATTTTTTCAACATGAATGAGAAGAGGAAAAATAATCCTTTATACCTCTCTTCTCCAGAGATTTATATATGAGAAATGTATGGTTATTATGAATGATTTCTCTGACTGAAAAAGGGAAATTTATACTTATTTACCAATTCAATTCTTTTGATTTTCCTTAGTGTCATTAAACTTTCACAATTCAATAAGGTTTCTTTTAGAAACAACTCTTCTTTGTTATCCAGTATTAATTGTTTTTATACCAAATGAACCAGGAAGTGAATAACCATTATTCATATTTTACAATTTCAAAAACTTAAAATGTGTATTGAAATAAAATTGCTAGCACTTTTCATTTTAAGCATTTTCTTGGGTTTTATAAAAGAGAGAGATGATGTTCAAAATTGTTGTATCATCTTTATTATTTCTGAGTGGTTATATTATTATAAACAAATGCTATTTACTTTTTCAAAGTTTATTTACCTAAACCATGAAATCCATTCATATTTCATTTGAGCAGTTTTGATATTTTCAAATTGCTTTATTTCAGGCCATTAACAAATAATTCTCAGGAGTGGTACAACAGAATAATGATAAAAAAAAAAAGGTTAAAGAGGTAGTTTATAGTTCCAGCTTAAGCATTGTCAAGTAATATGCCTTTCAACATAAAACTGTCAATCACTGAATCTAAATATTAAATTCTACAAAATAAATGCATTTTCTTAAAGCAATATCTACCTTAATAAAGCTGCTTTAATGATCAAGTGAAGTATAACTTATAAACTTTTGTTATGTGATAGATGGATTTATTTTCTATCATTATTCATAGTTTATTATATTTAATAATTCTACATTTGATATATTTTCCTGAATTCACATGGATAGTGTATTCTTTGTATAAGGCATTCAGTTGAAGAAAGCAGGAGCCCTTAGGGACTGCTTATTGCTTAAGAAAACCTCAACTTCTTACTTTCTTATTTTAGACCCTTGTCAGTATAACACATATTGTTTGAGCTGTTAGCTGAAACTCTCACTCTGTTTTTAAACCTTTCCTGCCAGGTGAAACCATTGTTTTCTCTGAGATGTAGCCCTGATCCGCTCACATACTGAGATGAGCTCTTGCTTAATGATGGAATAAGCTTATGGAAGGCCCCTGGATAAAGGAGACCTTGCTTAGCCATGAAGTTCACCACCCAGATTACTTTTGCTTTCGTCTGGCTTACATGTGTACTTTGGCATGCGCTTTTTTTCCCTGAGTCTAACTACCTGAGTCTTCAACTTCAGGATAGATTGGTAGTTTCCACCAGGAGAAAGGCTGCATGGTAGCTGAGTTGAAAGTAACCCGCCAAGTGTGTTGGGTTGAGGGGTGGTACACCAGCATGGAAAAAGGAGAAACTCTTCCCTGTCCCTCCTTCTCACTAACCACTGTAAGTAATTGTCTTTTTAAGTCTAGAACTAGCACTTCAAATTAGGAGGACAGGTGATCACAGTACCTGTATCTCCCAGATAATTCAATTATTTGAGAGTGCACTATATTCTAATATCTTAGATTATAAGTAAGATGATTAAAAACACTGTTTATATTTTGGAGGCTAGAATACACTTTTGATAGCATCAAGAATGCATTTATTTATGAGCATGAACAACAAATTTTTCTTGAGAATCAGGTTGCATGAATTGATATATTAAAGTCTATGTACTTAGAAACAGATATCACTATACATGCAGATTTTTCCTTACATATATTAAAGTACAGTAATATAATCATAGCTTCTCAAATGGTCCTTCTGAAGATTTAACTGCTGCACTAATATCCTATGATTAAACCTCACTTTTTAATGATTCTGGAAAAGAAAGCCACATAATTATTTTCTAGTAAGCCATTTCCATTTTTAATGTATAAATATTATCAGTCTACCATACCAGCCAAACTGAAGAAAATACCCCTTCAATTTTTGCATATATTGAATCAAAATTGATTATTTTTATTTTAGAACTTGTTTTCTTTATATTTCTAGTGGTTTTGCTGATTAATGAACTCCATTTTCCATCTCCTTCTTGACATCCTGAAGATAATTTTGCAAAATGATGACAGAAAACAACAAGTACATTAGCCTCACTGTATGTTGCGTTCTGCCTAATTGGCCCAGGACTGAGAGTACTAAAAGTTTGTCTGTATCCAACTAAAATTACCAGGAGACGATATTATTTTATTTCATTTTTTATACTTCCCATTTTTTTCTTTTCTATTGTTTTAAATTATGAAATCAAATATGTATTGCTTGGCCTTGGGTTAGTAGATTCATATATATATATATGTATACACATACATATTTATTAGAGAATTTGTGAGCTTACAAAACAATTATGCATAATGTACAGAATTCCTATAAATCACCCCTCCAACAACACCTACATTGTTGTGGAACATTTGTTACAAATTATGAAAGAACATCATCAGACTATTAACACTAACTATGGTCCATAGCTTACATCTGCTAAATTTTCCCATACACCCCCTGTTATTAACACCATGTATTAGTCTTGTATATTTGATATAATTCACGAGAGAATACTCTCATATTTGTACTGTTAACTGCGGTCCATCTTCCACCACATGGTTCACTGTATTATACAATTTCTGTCTTGTAGAGTCTATCCAAAATGTACACTCAGTGGCTCTCACTTTCATCACAGAGTTGTGCAGTCATCGCCTCAATAAATATTTGAATGTTTTCCTTAGTCCAAAAAGAAAAATCCCATACCTCTCTATTGTTCACCCTTACCATTGATATAGTAACTTCTTTGGCATTGATGCAAGAATATTAATTATTGTTAACTATATTCCATGAGTTATAATAGTATTTTTCCCATGCATTACCATAGTCTTACCACTTTGTAATAGTGGCGTATATTTGTTCCAGTTCATAGAATAACATTCTCCTATTTGTACTATTAACCACAATTCTCATCCACCTCCAGGCTCACTATGTTATTCAGTCCTTAGATTATTCTCTTTCTTTACACTGACATTTATGTCCCTATACTACACCTTTCAGCCACCATTTTTAAATCAGCAGTGTTAGTTATATTAACTATAATATTTTCCCATCAACTCTACCATTTTTAAATCAGCAGTGTTAGTTATATTAACTATAATATTTTCCCATCAACTCTACCATTTCCATACTTTTACATTCAAGCTAACTAAAAATTCTACATACATTAAGTGTCAGTACCCCTCTCAGCCCTCATCCTCTCTCCTAGTAACCTATATCCTAGATTTTAAGTCCACATGTTTATTCTTTGTATTTATTTACAATAAATAAAATATTTACAATATTTTTCCTTTTGTGTCTGGCTTATTTCACTCAGCACAATTTCCTCAAGTTTCATCCATGTTGTCATATGTCCCAATTTCATTTCTTCTTGCAGCAGTATAGTATTCCATCATATGTATATACCATATTTTGTTTATTCATTCATTGGTTAATGGACACTTGGGATGTTTCCATCTTTTGGCAATTGTGAATAATGCCACTATGAACATCAATGTGCAAATGTCTTCCTGTAACTGTTTGCAGTTCTTCTGGATATATTCCTAGTAGAGGAATTGCCAGATCATATGGCAGTTCTATATTTAGCTTTCTGATAATGGCCAAACTGTCTTCTCCAGAGATGGCACCATTCTACCTACCCACCAACAATGAAGAAGTGTTCCTATTTTTTCCACATTCTTTCCAGCATTTGTTTTCCATTTCTTTTAATAATGGCAATTCTATGAAGTATGAGTGGATATATCATTGTAGTTTTGACTTGCATTTCCCCAATAGCTAGTGATATTGAACATATTTTCATGTGCTTTTAGCCATTTGTATTTACTCTGGAAAAAATGTCTAAGTTTTTTGCCCATTTTTAAATTGATTGCGTGCTCTTTTATTGTTGAGTTGTATGATCTCTTTATATAGCATGGAAGTCAAACCCATATCAGATATGTGGTTTCCAAATATTTTCTCCCATTGAATGGGCTACCTTTTCAACTTCTTGACAAATTCCCTCCAAGCACAAAAGTGCATGAGTTTGAGAAAGTCCTATTTATCCAATTTTTCTTTCATTGCTCATGCTTTGAGTGTAAGGTTTAAGAAACCACCACCTACCATCAGATCTTAAAGATGTTTCCCTACATTTTCTTCTAGTAGCTTTATGGTTCTAGTTTTTATAATTAGGTCTTTGATCCATTTTGACTTTGATCCATTTTTGGATAAGGTGTGAGATGGGGGTCCTCTTTCCTTCTTTTGGATATGGATATCCAGTTTTCCCAGCACCATTTGTTAAATAGTCTGTTCTGGACCAACTGTGTGCCAAAAACCACTTGACCATAAATGTGAGAATCTATTTCTAAACCATCAATTCAGTTCCTTTCTGCCAGTACCCTGCTGTTTTTATGATGGTAGCTAGATATTATGATTTAAAGTCCAGAAGTGAGAGTCCTTCAACTTCACTCTTCCATTTAAGATGTTTCTGGCTATTTGGGGCCCCTTACCCTTCCAAATAAATTTGTTAATTGTGTTTTCCATTTCTTTAAAAAAATGCTCGTGGAATTTTTATCAGGATTGTATTGAATATGTATATCATTTTGGGTAGAATTGACATTAGCAATATTTAGTCTTCCAATCCATGAATATGGAAAGTTCTTCCATTTATTCAGGTCTTCTTCGATTTCTTTTAGTGATGTACTGCAGTTTTCTGAATATAAGTGTTTTACGCCCTTGGGTAAGTTTATTCCTAAATATTTGATTCTTTTAGTTGCTATTGTAAATGGAACTTTTCTCCCAGACTTCCTCCTCAGATTGCTCATTAGTAGTGTATAGAAGAACTACTGATTTTGCATATTAATCTTGTATCATGCCACTCTGCTGAACTCATTTATTAGCTCTAGTAGCTTTCTTGGGGATTTTTCAGGTCTTTATATGAATAGGATCATATCATCAGCAAATAGCAAAAGTTTTGCTTCTTCCATTCCGATTTGGACAACTTTTTTTCTGTTGCCTGATTGCTCTAGTTAGAACCTCTGGCACTATATTGACCAACATTAGTGACAGTGAGCACCCTTGTCTTGTTCCTGATCTCATCATGGAAAGTTTTCAGTCTTCACCATTGACTACAGTGTTAGCTATGGATTTTTGCATCTGTATACATTAGGGAAATGAGTCTGTAATTTTGTTTTTTCATAATATCTTTATCTGGCTTTGGTGTGAGGGTGATATAGGATTCATAGAATGAGTTTGCAGCATTCCTTCCTGTTCAATTTTTTGGAAGGTTTTATATAAGATTGGTATTAAATCTTCTTTGAATGATGGGTAGAATTCACCTGTGAAGCCATCTGGTCCTGGGCCTTTTATTTTGGGAATTTGTTTGATGACTCTTTCAATCTCTTTATTTGTGACTGGTTTGTTGAGGCTTTCTAGTTCTTCTAAGGTCAGTGAAGGCTGTTCGCATGTTCCTAGGAATTTTTCCTTTTCATCTATATTTTCTAATGTATTAGTATACAGTCGTACATAGTATCCTCTTATGATCTCTTTTATTTCTGTGGGTCAGTAGTAATGTCCCCTTTTTCTTTTCTAATTTTATTTATTTTCATCTTCTCTCTCTTTTTTTCTTTTTCTTTGTGACTCTAGCTAAGAGTTTCTCAATTATGTCTATCTTCTCAAAGAACCAACTTTGGGTTTGTTGATTCTCTGTATTTTTTTTCTTCTCAATTTCATTTATTTCTGCTTTGATCTTTGTTATTTCATTCCCTCTGCTTGCTTTGGAATTAGTTTTCTGTTCTTTTTCTATTTTCTCCAGCTGTGTAGTTAGGCCATTGGTTTCTGCTCTCACCTCTGTTTTAATGTAATAATTGAGGGCTATAAATTTCCCTCTCAGCCTGCTATTGCTGTATACTATTGGTTCTGATATGTTGTTTTTTCATTTTCATTCATCTCAAGATATTTACTGAATTCTCTTGTAATTTTTTTGACTTATTGCATATTTAAGAGTATATTCCTTTATCTCCATATATTTGTGAATTTCCCTTTTACTGCTTTTTAAAAAATTTCCAGCTTTATTCCATTATAATCATAGAAAGTGCTTATATACCTTTGATTTTTTTTAAATTATTGAAATCTGTTTTGTGACGCAACATATGGTCTCTACTAGTGAAGGATCCATGAGCACTTGAGAAGAAAGTATATCCTGATGTTTGGGATGCAATATTCTGTATATGTCTATTAAGATTAGTTCATTTATCATATTACTCAAGCTCTTTGTTTCTTTATTGATCCCTAGCTGAGATATTCTATACAATGATGAGAGTGATGTATTGAGATCTCCAACTACTATTGTTAATAGAAATAGTTGCATCTGTTTCTCCCTTCAGATTTCCAGTGTTTGCCTCATGTTATTTAGGGCATCCTAATTAGGTTCATATATATTTATTAATGTTCTTTGTTCATGGTCAATTGTCCCTTTTATTAATATATAATATCCTTCCTTGTCTCTAATAATAGCTTTGCATTTAAAGTCTATTTTGTTCAATATAAATATAGCTGCTTCTGCTTTATTTTTGGTTACAGCCTGCATGGAATGTCTTTTTATAGCCTTTCACTTTGAATCTATTTGTGTTCTTGGGTCTAAGTTGAGTCTCTTGTAAACAACATATAGAGTGCTCATATTTTCTTATCCAGGAATTTTAATCCATTAACACTCAATGTTGTAGTAGTCAGCCAAAGGGGTGCTGATGCAAAGTACCAGAAATCTGTTGGCTTTTATAAAGGGTATTATTTGGAGTAAAAGCTTACACTTACAAGGCCCTAAAAAGTCCAAATCAAGGTTATTTCCTCACCAAATTCTGTTGCCATATGTTGAAACAAGATGGTGGGCGACCTCTGCCTGGTCTCTCCTTCCTTCTTCCTCTTAAGGCTACTTGGGCCCAACTTCTTCTGTTCTCAGCCATAGGCTGGCATAGAGCTCATCTCTCTTCCTGGGGCTTTAGTTGTTTGAGCCTTCTTTCTGTCACATGGCAGGACCAAAATGACCAAGTTCTCTCCTCTTCTGTGTCTATGGCACTCTTGTGTTTTCTTCTGTGTATCTTCTTAAGTACTGTCTGTTTGTATCAGCCCACAAAGGGGGCAGGGACTCAACACTGATTCACAGCCTACTGATGTGGTCGAATCAAAGCCCTAAACTTGATTTAATCAAGTAAATGTAAAACCTTTGAATTTAATACAATCAAAGGATATCATGCCCAGAGGAACAGACCAGTTTACAAACATAATTTCTCTCTTTTTGGGGATTCATAAATACTGTCAAACTGCTACAAATGTTATTACTGTAAAGGTAGTTCTTATTTCACCCATTTTGACCTTTGGGTTTTATCTGTCATATCCTATTTTCACCACTTTTTTATAGTTTTAGTTACTTTTACTGATATAATCTTCACTTCTAGACTGTCTTCCAAACCTCTCTCTCCTGTCTTTTCTTTTCAGGCTGTAACACTCCCTTTAATATGTACTGCAAAGCCAGTCTCTTGGTTACAAACTATTTCAGTTTCTGTTTATCTGTGAATATTCTAAACTCACTCTCATTTTTGAAAGACAATCTTGCTACATATAAGATTCTTGGCTGACAGTTTCTCCCTTTCAGTATCTTAAATATATCACATCACTGCCTTTTTGTCTCCATGGTTTCTGAAGAGAAATTAGCACATAATCACACTGGGCATCCATCTGTGACTGTTCATCTTCCTTGTTTCTTTAGGAGGTACCGGGAACTGAACTTGGGACCTCCAATGTGGGAGGGAGGTGCCTAATCACTTAAGCCACTTCCATTCCCTGCTTTTGTTGTGTCTTTCATTGTTTTTCTTCTAGTGTCTCTTGTTGCATCATCTTGTTGCAACAGCTTGCCATGCTTGGCCATTGCATCAGCTAGCTGTCTTGCGTGTCCTCTTTAGGAGGCACCAGGGACCTCCATGCACTGCTTTATTGTGTCTCTCAGTATTATTTTTCTTCTTGTGTGTCTTGCTGTGCCATCTTGTTGTGTCAGCTTGCCTTGCCTGCCTGTCATGCCAGTTTGCTGTCTTCTTTAGGAGGCACCAGGAAATGAATCAGGGGTCTGGTTCAGGACAATTGCAGAGATTATCCTGTATATAGTCACATATGCACACAGATCAATCTCTTCAGCCATATCTGCTTCCCCCAGCCAATATATTTTTATTTCATTTATTGTGTCTTTCATTCCCATAAAATCTGCCATTTTTATATGTATGCTTTCAAATTATTTTTTTACTCATCCAGTGTCATCTTATTATCTTTAATATCTTTGGTCATTTCACTGAATTTATTAAGGAGATTTGTGTGAACATTTATGTTCAAACAAATTAGTTATCTCAACTCCTTTATGTCATCTGGAGCCTTAGTTTATTCCTTTGACTAGTCTGTAACTTCTTGTTTCTTGTTATGGATTCTAATTTGTTGTTGGTGTCTTGGCATGTGATTTACCAGATGTATTTATTCTGGGCTCATTTTTTCTTTTTAGTCTAAGGTTTTCTATTTGATTGGCTTTGTGCTACAGCCTCTCTTTGACACTTGATCAAACTTAATTTGGAACTTTATAGTGGCTCATGTTTAGCCAGTCTGACTTTTTTCCAGGTCTTTTCATCGTTTCTTGCCCTTTCTCCCTGCTAGTTGCAGAGTAGGAGTCAAGGATGTGGTTGATGCTGTAATCTGTGGAGGCTGAAGCTGCCTACATTGCCCCAAGAACCAATGAAGCTTCTCCCATTTTTCTTCTCTGCCAGGGGCAAGGGTGAAGGCAAAGCCACATGCAGTAATCCAATTTGTGGAGGCCAAAACCATCTGTAGTTGCCCAGAGAGATGGATGAAGCACTATACCCCCTCCTCCACTGCCTGATGTGTGCCCAACAATCTAGCCTGTGCAGTCTGAGAGCAATTGCAATTGCCCAGAAAGGCTGAGGAAATACTGCCCCCTTGTTCTATTGGGGACGAGGATGTAGCCACAGGTTTGCCTAACGATTTTGTCCATGCAGGCCAAAAGCAACTGCAGTTGCCAGAGAGGCTAAGAGAGTAGTATCCCTCATCCTCCTTGTCAGCAGCAGGAATGGAGACACAGATGTGTCCAACAGTCTAGTCTGTGCAACCTGAAATTAGCTGCAATTGTCCAGACAGGCTGAGGGAACACTGTCCCTCCTCTTGCCCTGTCAGGGGAAGAGATGGAGCTACAGATGTGACCAACAGTCTAATTTGTGAAGGCCAAAAGTGCCTACAGTTGCCCAGAGAGGCTGGGGAAACACTGCCTCCTCTCCTAGCTTTATTGGTTGGTGGGGCTGGAGTGACAGATGTCCAAGCTGGTGCAGGTCCTCCCAGCTTCTTCCCTGCCAAAGGGTGGAGGCTAGACTAAGGCAGCAATCCAACCTGGGTAGAAAGAAGCTGGTCCCTAACATCACTGTGATTTTCAATCAGCCCTGCCTCTCATGCCAGGGGTGGAGTTAAAATGGAGGCTACTGGCCTTTTTCTGCTTGGAAAGTTTCAAAATTTAGCAATTGTTAGAACTAGACTTTAGCCTGTTGAATTAACTAATCAATATCTGAAGTCAGTGCTCAACTGTCTCTTCCTCTCCCATTTATGG
>PVKH010042297.1:0-10842 GCA_004027955.1 Chaetophractus vellerosus
CATTGTTGGGATGACTATATACTTTATCATCCAAACAAGAACACTGCTGAAATTATAAGTGGCACTATCAATAATTACACTGGATCAACAGGCATGAAAGAGACTGGACTAACCATACCAGGGAGTATATAACCTGACCCATTATTGATAAGCCCAGAGCATGCCTAACTGACTAGCAGAAGAGCTAAGCACAAGCACAGCCACTAACAAAGTAGTAAAAGGAGAAAGCTGATGTGCATCTGCATTTAAATCGCTGATAAAAGCTAGGTTAAGAAGGAGAGATAAGAGAATGTGGTCCTTACACTCAGGCAAATAACTAGCTAAGACAAAGCTGTTTCCCCTTTGATTCTACAGCACTGATCATGGAAGACCTGCCTTTGCAACACCTATTTCTGTCACCACATCCCTGAAAAGAGAACAAGAATAAAGCTGACCATAACGTTGCATTTGCCATCCCGGTGTGCTCAGGTGCCTGGCAGCTGTTTGGTGAGATGAATTTCTTTAAGTTGCATTCTTTGTCATGGGACCAGGGACTTGGACTTCTAGCAGGACCAGTCACCTTTATTTGTGCAATAATGATGAAATGTTCCTACGGCTCTAGCCCAAGCAATGTGAAGTTTGGAGAGCCCCTGTCCCTCTGGCACAGAAGGGCAGGGCAGTAAGCTCTTGCAACTCCAAGAGCAATACAGAAGAACTGCTTTCTCCCCCATGTGCCAACAGCCAGTGTAGCATTTCCTACAAGAATAAAGGAGCCGGACTTTGGATCTCAGGCTAGAAATGTCATGATCCATCCATCAGCTTCATCCAGCTCAGTGAGCAAGAAGGTAAGCAGTGAAGTCAGACAACCTGGATTCCCAGTCTAACTTTGCCATGTACAAGCTGTGTGGCTTTTGGAAAATTACTTAACCTCTGTAATCCTCACCTATCCAATGTGAACTTAGCATGGAGCCAACTACTAAATATAATTTAAAACATCTTTAGAAATGAATTCAGGGGACAGAAGGGCATTTTGAGGAGCAGAGTGGGGAGAAATAACCTGATCTTTTTGTCTGAGAGAACGAGAGGAAGTCTTTAGAGGGGGGTGAGTAATTTGGTTAGTTTCATCTGTCTTTTTATATCCCATCTGTGGAAGGATCAGGATCACAATAAAACCACATACTCAGAAGAGAGTTACATAGGTAAGTACAAACACACACACAGATACACAAACCCACAAATTGGATGCCAAAATAAATATTGTACTGAAGATCTTTCTATATTGAACATACAGATCTACATCAAACTTGTTAGCTGCTCTGTGGTAATAAACTGTTGTGTTCTCTCTCTCTCTCTCTCTCTCTCTCTCTCTCTCTCTCTCTCTCTCTCTCTCTCTCTCTCTCTCTCTCTCCATTCCCTGATGCTCAAGGAAATGACAAAAGGCCATGGTATAGAAGTTGTTGAGCACAGGGTAAGCAGATCGTGATGAGGCTGGAGAAATAGGAAAGAGACAGATGGTTTACAGCCCTGTAGTTCAAAATTAAGGAATTATTATTTCATTCCAAGTGTAAGGTATATGAGGTAAGCAGTACGCCCATCAACACCAGGTTTTGCTATTGCACCATTGAACATCCTTGTATATGCATCTTTTGCAAATATTTCTGAATGATAAATTGATAGAAGTGGGATTATCAGTTCAAAAGGTTTCCACTTTTACATATTGATAGATGTTGGCAAAAATGCCCTAAAATATGCTTCACTAATTATGATTCTCAGCAATAGAGTTTGAGAAATTCCAATTTCACACCTGGCCAATTCTTACTATTACTATTTTTTTAAAAAGATTTGTTATTCTGTTAAATGTCCAAAATTACAACTGAGTTGCACTCAAAGTGAGATTAATTTCCAAAATCAAGCCATTAATGTGAAACTCCAAATAGTCAAAATTACCTTAGAAAGTCATAAAATGGATATATGTTGTATATCATTTGTATTTATGTAGATATCTTTTACTTTAATTCTTATACACTGAAGTTTATTAACCACTTAGCCAGAACAAAGGGAAACACAGGAGGAAAGTCTGAATGCAGATATCTCAGAACTCAGATCATTCTGCTTTAAGATAATTATTAAATACCTAGGGTGAGAGAGAAATGGATGGGAATTTGTAAAGTGTTCCTATTTGCTCACAAGGTTCATGCTATTCTACTATATATTGAGCCTCTCAAACCTTAATAAATGTCAGTAGGTTTGTTTGTTGTTGTGACAATTAATAAAATAATACATGAAAATTACCAACACAGACATGGCACTTAGAAGTGCTCAAAATCTTTAAAATTTCAAATCTAAATTTTGCTCTAAGAACCACATTCCCATTGTTCTTTGAAAAGTAAGACAACTCTTTATTGCTTTCTAAGTTGGCACCTTCTATTGTGATTATGATAATTGCTGTTACCCATGTGTTTTGTCATTGTTCTGAAGACCTTTAAAGTGACATTGGAGAATGAGTGGGAAGAGTGGGGGTTGTTGATGCTAAGTTCTAAAGTTACATTAAGTTAAGTATATATATATGATGTCATGCCACCATGTCTTATTATCATTTTAACTGGTAATTCCTGATTACTAACTAATGAGGTTGAGAATTTTTCACATGTGCGATGTTCATTTATATCTCTATAGATTGACTGCTTATAACCTCTATCCCTAGTTCCATTAAAGTTGTGTTTATTTGTAGTAGTTCATTATTCATTCTAGACAAAGTTCCCATCATTTACTTATTGTTTAACCTATGTTTATGGTGTCTTTGAAATATAGAATGTTTTTTAGTGTATGTTACAATATCTGAAAATCTTTCCTTTGTGTCTTTATTTGGATATAATTACTTTAGATTTACATTGGGTCTTACATCCCTCATCCTATATCATCTTTCTTAAGAGACTTTGAGTTTCTTACTCTATGAATGAGGAAATGAAGGTACAATGAAGTTAACTGAATTTAAGGAACAGAGTCTAAGTAATTAAATAGAAGCTAAATCTTCTTGTTTCAAATTTTCTGCTGCCTCCCCTGATCTCTAAGGTCACGTAATTCAAAAGGCTGAATATATTTGCATGTTGACTACTAGTCTAAAACTCTAGCAATATTTATTAGTGATTTATTAGTAATAACAATATGTGCCTGTTTTAGGATTCTATTTTATTTGTTTAAAGTGTCAGAACTCCTTTCCAACTATCCTGTTACATTCATGGTTCAAGCCTGGTTTGATGTGGGTTCTCAAAGGATGATTCCAAGGCTAGACCCCTTTGACTGTCCCTCAACCTATTTATGATTCCCTTTCTGGTATATTATTCTTAGATACTTTCTTAGTGCTTACCATGGGGATTATAATTACCTTACTAAATTTATAACAATCTAGTTTGAATGAATTCAAACTTGGCTACAATGGCATACAAAAACTCTGTTCCTGTGCAGTTTCACCCCCCTCCTTTATGTTCTTGTTGTCTTAAGTTTCATCTTTATATAATGTATAACCAATAACGTATATCTATAATTATTCTTTCTGCAGTTGTATTTTTAAAGTCATATAAGGAATGAAAAGTGGAGATACAAACAAAAACACATGAACAGTGGATTTTACATTTACCTATGTACATTTAGCAGAGAGATCTTTATCTCTTTGTTCAGCATCAAGTTATTATCTAGTGTCCTTTCCTTTCATGGAAGGACTTCCTTTAGCTTTATTTGTAGGACAGGTCTATTGGCAACAAACTCCCTTAGTATTCATTTGTTTGAAAATGTCTTGATTTCTCTGTCATTTTTGAAGGACTGTTTTGCTAGATAATTAGACAATCAGACATTTGAAACAGACAACCATGATAATTTGTGATAGTGCCACAATGAACATTGGTGTGCAAATATCTGTTTGAGTCCCTGCTTTCAATTCTTTTGAGCCTATTCCTAGTAGTAGGGTTGCCTATTCATATGGTAGTTCTATACTTAGCTTTATGAGGAACTGCCAAACTGTATTCCACAGTGGATGCACCATTTTACATTGCCACCAGCAATGAATGAGTGTTTCTAATTCTCCACATGCTCTCTAACAATTGTTGTTTTCTGGGTTTTTGTTGTTGTTGCTGTTGTTGTTTTAACAGCAGCCATTCTAATGAGTATGGTTTTGATTGCATTTGATATTTAGTCTTCCAATCCATGAATGTGGAATATCTTTCTATTAATTTAGGTTTCCTTTAATTTCTTTTAGCAATGTTTTGTGTTTTTCTGCATACAAGTCCTTTTCATCCTTGGTTAGATTTATTTTTTTATATTTTACATTATATGTCCTAGATACTTGATTATTTTAGTTCCTATTGTAAATGGAATTTTTTCTTGATTTATTCTTCCAGTTGTTCATTGCCTGTGTATAGAAACTCTCATTGCTTCTTATGATCTTGAACCTCACCATTTTGCTTAATTCATTTATTAACTCTTGGAGCTTTGTTGTGGATTTTTCAAGATTTTCTGTATATAAGATCATATCATCTTCAAATATGGAAAGTTTTACTACTTCCTTTCCAATTTGGATGCCTTTTATTTCATTTTGTTGCCTAATTCCTCTGGGAAGGAAGAACTTACAGTATAGTGCTGAATAACAGTGGTGAGATTGGGCGTCTTTGTCTCGTTCCTAATCTTAGAGGGAAAGCTTTCAGTCTTTCACTATTAAATAGAATGTTAGCTGTGGGCTTTTCATGTATACCCTTTATCATGTTGAGGAAGTTTCCTTCTATTCCTAGTGTTCTAAGTGTTTTTATGAAGAATGGATGCTGTATTTTGTCAAATGCCTTTTCTGCACTGATTGTGATGAGCATGAGGTTTTTTCCCTTTATTCTGTTAATGTAGTATTACATTAATTGACTTTCTTATGTTGAACCAACCCTGCATATCAGGGATAAATCCCAATTGATCATGGCTTTCTTTTCTTGTGGTATCTTTATCCAGCTTTGATAAAAGGGTGATGTTGGCCTTGTATAATTCGTTAGGGAGTGTTCCCTTCTCTTCAATTTTGTGGAAGAGTTTGAACATAATTGGAATTAAGTCTTCTTGGAATGTTTGGTAGAATTCCTCTGTGAAGCCAACTGGTCCTGGGATTTTCTTTGTTGGGAGGTTTTAGATTACTGATTCAATGTCTACTAGTAATTGGTTTATTGAAATCTTCTGTTTCTTCTTGAGTCAATGTAGGTAGTTTATGTGTTTGTAAGAATTTGTTTATTTCCTCTAGGTCATCTAATTTTTGGCGTGGAGTTGTTCATAGTATCCACTTACAGTTTTTTTTATTTCAATGGGGTCAGTATTAATGTCCACCTTTCCATTTCTGATTTTCATTATTTGTATCCTCTTTTATTCTTTGTCAGGCTTGCTAAAGGTTTGTTGATTTGATTGATCTTTTCAATCAACTTTTATGTTTGTTGATTCTCTCTATTGATCTTTTGTTTTCTATTTCATTTATCTCTACTCTAATCTTTGCTATTTCTTCCTTCTGCTCACTTTGGATTTAGTTTGCTCTCCTTTTTCTAGTGTTTCAGTTTGAGATTAGTCCCTACTGACAACACAGGCTTTTCTTCTGCCATTTTGCTTTTCAGCCTTTGCAATTATTATAACTATTTTGTCCCTCATTTCCGTTAAAATCTATATTTTATTTATTTGCTTCCTTGTGTTGTACCATATTGAGTGCCTTCTCGTTTCTATCTGGATATATATATATATATATATATTTTATCTCTTTTCCCTGTGGTTACCATGGGGTTAAAATTTAACATTCTAAATATATAGCGATTGTGTTTGGTTTGATACCAACTTAACTTCACCAGCATGAACATATAATTTTCCTATACTCATCTCTCTCCCCACCATTTTTTATATTTTACATTATATGTCCAAAAACCTAGATTTATCATTACATTTTATGCATTTGTATTACAGCACTTGTTGGAAGTAAGAAATGGAGTTAAATGCTAAACAATGCAATGCAATAATTCTGGCATTTGTAATTACCCAAATGGTTAGCTGCAGGTCTTTATTTTTTATGCTGAACCTCTGTTTAGTGTCCTTTCCTTTCAGTCTGAAGGACTCTCTTTAGTATTCCTTGTAGCTCAGGTCCAGTGGTGATGAACTCCCTCAGATCTTGTTTACTAAGAATCTTTTATTCTCTCTCTCATTTTTGAAAGAGAGTATCACCAGATATAAAATTTTTGACTGTCAGTTGTTTTCCTTCAGCACTTTAAGTATTTCAACACATTTCTTTCATGGCTTCTGATGGAAATTGGTACTCAGTCTAATTGGAACTCTCTTGTATGCTTTTCTCTAGAAGCTTTCAGAACTCTCTCCTTATCTTTCATTTGATAATGTAATCAATATATGATGGGGTGTATTTTTCCTCATATTTATCCTGTTTGGTATTCTCCGAGCTTCTTGGATGTACATATTCGATAATTTACATTATTCTAAGTTTGGGAAGTTCTCTGTCATTATTTCTTAACTATTCCTTCTGCCCCTTTCTCTCTTCTCCTTTTGGGACTCCCATAATGCATACAATGGTGTGTTTGATGGTATCTCAGAGGTGTCAGGCTATTTTTGCTTTCCTTTTTTTAAGATTTATTTTATTTTATTTTTCTTTATTTATCTCCTCCCCCCCACCCCCTTCACTCAGATGATTTGCTCATCTGTCTGCTCATTGCTTGTTTGCCTTCTCCAGGAGGTACTGGGAACTGATCCCAGACCTCCCCCATGACAGGTGAGTGCTCAATGGTTTGAGCCATATCTGCTCCCTGTGGGCTGTGGGGTCTGCTGGCTTGTGGCCTCTGCTTGTTGCAGTGGAGGCGGAGTCTAACTCGTTGCAGCGGGAAGCAGCGTCTCCTCATCTTCTTTTAGGAGGCACTAGGACCCGAATCCAGGACATCCCACGTGGTAGGCAGGCACCGAAGTGGTTGAGCCACATCCGCTTCCACTATTTTCACTTTTAATATTTATTTTTCTTTCTGCTCCTGAGCCTGTCCCATTTTAAGTGTCCTGTCTTAAAGGTCACTGATTTTTTTCTTCTGGCAACTCCAATCTTCTCTTGAAACCCTCCTGTGCATTTTTGTTTTTCATTTCAGTTTTTGTGGTATTCAACTCCAGTAGTTCTGTTTTGTTCCATATTACAATTTCTATCTCTACTAATATTCTCATATTGATTATTTGTTGTTTTCCTGAAATCCTTTAGTTCTTTCTCTATTTTCTTTCATTTTCTTGAAAAATTTTAGCCACATTTTTAAAAGGCTTTGCTTAATATGTCCACATTTTCATTTTCTTAATTGGTGTTTTATGGATTTTTATCCTCTTCCTTTGGATGGACTATCATTTCCCATTTCTTCGTCTTGTACTCTTTTGCTGAACATTGTACATTTTTATATTTTAAAATGTTAACTCAAGGATTTACTCCCTGGGATATCTTTTTTCATTGGTTTTATACCAGCTGATGATAAGACAGAGATTTACTTGAGCTTCAGCCTTCTGTCAGTAAGATCTGCTGGAGGCCAATATACTGTGCATTATTTTCCCTGTATTTTGGGCCTCTGTTTTGTCCTGGGCTTTTGTTTGTTAGTTGTTTTGGTGTTCCTTTATTTAAAGGAGTTTTGTTGCTCCCTCTGTTTCCTGGGGAACAGACCTCCTTCTCCTGGGTATTTGAAGTCAGCAGGCCTTTGTTCCTGACCATCTGCCTCTCTACTTTCTTTTTTACTCCTCCAGCCATATCATACTGTTTCTGCCTGGATGGCAAATTCTGGGAGAAGCATCACCCCAGGGAAGACCTTCCCAAGTCAGTGTTTCTGAGCTAAAACAGGGCCTAGGACTGATGAAGGGGGAGCAGACTGGATCCAAAGTGCCCTGTGCAGGGATGTCAGGAAAAATGCCAAAAGCTTCTCCAATGGCTCCCCGTAGATGAGCTTTCCTGGCATGCCCAGAAAAGGTGGCCTTCATTTAACTGTCCCCCACAGCCCTGAGAAAGCACTGTGTTATGTTTTTAAATCTCTACCGTGTCCATCCTTGTCTGGGGAGGTTCCGTTGAAACAATGGCTGCCACTGCCTTTGCCTGGGGTGGGTTGAATTAATAGCAACCTTCAGAACTAAAACTCAGGAATCTGAATTTGCTAATCAAAAGCTGTGATCAGTGATTAGGCATGCCCACCCTTGTTCTTGGGAAAGAGAATTTTTACTTTCCTTTCTGTCACCAGCAGCTGGTCAGGGACTGGACCTGGGGTGGCTTGCTGTGAGAGTGGAGGATGGGCACCAGTAGTTGCCACAGAAAGAGCAACTTAAAATTCTTTACCATAATTTATCAGCCTTTTCCTCCTGCTCTTCTCTGGTAGCTATACAGTGTTCTTCTGGTTTCTAGAGTTTTAAAAGAGTCGTTTCAGACAGTTCCTACTTATTTAATAGTTGTTTTGGTAAAAAGACTGAGTCTTAAATGTCCTTCTTCTGCCATTTTCCCTGGAAGTTCTGCCTCATTTCAACAGCTTTAATATCTTAAATAGTTTGTGAATTTTCTCTGTTATAGAGTTCCCTGTTTGTAGTAAACAGAATAGTAGAGAAAACTACAGAAGCAGGAGGCCTTGGCTCAGTTGATATGCCCATTAAATGTAGCAGGCCCTCTGTGCACTTAACACAGCGTAAACATGGGGGAACTGGTACATCAGCCTACACTCTTCTTTCAAAGAACTGTGCTTTTGTTTTTTCCATTGCTCTTTGTCATTCCTGGGATCCTAATATCTCTGGCTTTAGTTCTGGGCTATCTCTAATTGCTTCTTGTCCAGAGGATTTTAACCTTTTTTGTTTCACGTACCCCTTTGCCAGTCAGGTGAAAACCACAGACCCCTTACTAAGTCCACACTCTATTGTGTACTATTTAATAAATATATCACACCCATACGAACATGTCCCCACAAGAATAATGGTTTTTTTTTAATTTCAATTTAAGCTCACAGATCCCTCGTTAAGAACTCCTGTTCTAGTCCTTTACCTTATTGACAAGCAATAACAGCCCTCTTCCCTTTGTGATTTCAGTTTCAGCTCAATCTGTAGGCTACCCTGATTTCATGGGTGTGTCCCACACTTATCCTCTTCACCTCATAGTTTTAGATAATAGATTCCGTAAGAAAGAAATGATCCTTATAACACTTTAAATCCAGTACTCCACAAACAGTGAAAAGTTCTTTGGGGGATTTCATTTCTCCACTATGGTATCATCTAGTTACATGACTCCATGAGGGTCATTTTCCTCTATGGATTATTTCGTAAAGAAACAGCAAACAATATTTACTATCATACAGGAAGAAATCTCACATATCCAAAATTGGATCGGACTTTAGAGAAAATAAAATTCAGCTCCTTACATTTTATAAATGAAAAAAAAACCTATTTTGTTAGCAGTACTTAAAATTTTAGGTCATGGAGTCTATTGACAATCCAATGAGTCTATAGACTCATGAGAAGAAAGTGCATGTACATATTAAACTTCTTGGATTGTAAAGACACATTAGAGCTGATGTTCCCTCAGATTAAGAAATATCCATGCGGTAATGTGACCCAGGCCTCAGAACAATTGGTATTCAGCCCATTCATTTTGGAAGTTTGTGAAGAATATGTTTGAATTGTCTTACAATCATCTTGCATTTTTCTCTAGTGTTTTCAACCATAGAATTTAACTAAAATATTTATATAACATATGTACAGGGAAAAAAAAAACACTGAAAGAAAATATACTAAACTGTAATCAAAAAATCTGTTCTTAAATCCCACAATTTAAGATTATTTCACTCATTTCCATAAAGGGATGTGTTAAGTATTAATTTAAAAAGGCTATTACTTTTGAACATTTTATGTAAATATATTTGCCAATCAGAAAAATAGTTTA
Organism: Chaetophractus vellerosus; assembly: GCA_004027955.1. Lineage (NCBI taxonomy): Eukaryota > Metazoa > Chordata > Mammalia > Cingulata > Chlamyphoridae > Chaetophractus > Chaetophractus vellerosus. The sequence continues at coordinate 9,914 of PVKH010042297.1, forward strand.
ACCAACAAAAACCCTAATATTTAGCATGCAAATATAGTCTTTCTACTTGTCTCAGTAAAAGTGAAAAGGAAGGGCTATGTGAATCCAAATTCTCAACTAGATACATCTGATAGTGAAAGATTCTCAGGTTATTTTCTATGTTAAATTGATAAAGTACAAATTAGAGAAAGGGCCCTCCTTTCCTGGGTGATGAATGATTGTGAATGGGAAATATTATTATAAATTTACTGACTCATAAAATAAAACTATTATAATTAATCATGAAAATAAAACAGGTCTGCTGAAGGTAGACAAAGAAAACCTTGGGTTCAGCAAAATGCCAACTCCAACAAAGTGGGGTTTAAAATAATGTTTCAAACATAAGCATTCCAGATAAGATAACATTATTCTAAAAAACACTCATTAAAATCTACAATAAGGATATATACTAAGCTTTATCAGAGCTGACAGACTTAGGCCAACAACTGCAAAAAGTACTTGCGGGACAAATAAATGAGTATCAATCACCATGCCAGAAAACTATTGAAGCAACCCATGAATGTGTTTTTCTTGTCATGTTCAACAAGAAAAGCCAGAAGATGCTGAGACCCCAGGCATGTGCAGTGATGGAGAACTTGTCTTAGTAGCTCATGAGACAAGTTTTGAGTCCATTTCTGCTGGGCTAGAGTTCAAGTATGAAAACACATGCGTGTGCCTGAAGCCCCCCAGAGAGATGAACTTAGTGTTTTTCTTTGGTTTTTTAATTACTAAGGCTTTTTACCATCAGAGAAAATTTTGTCATGATCCTTGATCTGAAATGATTATAAAGGTAAATTGTACAGCATTAAAAGCAAAATAGCAGTCTGAAAGAAGGTTAATTTGTGAAGTTTTATTCATCAACTCTAGGTTGGGATATTAAGGAAGAAAAGTTCTAGTTCTAGATTTATCAT
>PVKH010042298.1:0-10844 GCA_004027955.1 Chaetophractus vellerosus
GAAAGGCAGCAGGAGGAAGAGGCTGGAGGGACGGTGGTTTATGCCTGAGAGTCTTTACAGCAAGAAGGTCAAGCTAAGGGTAAAATAGTTGTGATGACCTGTATCTCACCTAAAGAACCCAACCATGGCTTCTCTGGTGAAAGAGGGTGGGAAAAGCATGGAGTTGCTTCAAGAGGTCCTTTAATCCCCCTATCACCAAACGGATTCTGAAGACAATATCAATATACTTACTACCTTTTTTCATCTGCATACAGATGTTGTTGTAATTAATAAAACTTATTCACTAAAAGTGATTGTACTTCTGGTTTTTTTTAATATGTATTATTCAACAGGGAGATACTATCAAATGACCATCATCTCAGCTCAGTTGCCTCGGAAAAACCAAAAGAACCCTAGGAAAGATAAGCATATGTGCCTTACAGAGAGGGGAGGGCGTACAATCCCAGGGTGGAAGAGGGAGGGACACAGGGAGGTGAGGCAGGAAGGAGGATAAAGCAAGGTGGTACATTACCAAGCTGCCACAACTTCACAAGAAACTGCTGGTTGCTCAGCCTCTGGGACAAGGCCGAGTGGAGTCCCTCCCTAGCTCAGAACAGTCTCCCCATCTCCTGTGTTGTCTCAGTCAAGGGTGACCCGTGGGGATAAGCTCTGCTGCAGTTCTGGGCTGTGTCAGCCAGCCCCTCCGAAGAGCCAGATTCCATACCCCAGATACAATGTTTCATCTGGGTCCCAACATGGTGGGAGAAGCCAGGGCTTCCATGGCACCGGGTAGGTCAGGCTTTGGAGTCCACACTGTTGAGCTCTGCTGCAGTGGGAGCTTCGGAGACTGCGCTGCCAGCTTGCTTGGGGAATGAGGTGGTAGTAACAGCTCTCAATGAGGTGGTAGTAACAGCTCTCCACCAAGCAAGTGACCAAGGGCCCAAAGGGCGGCAGGGCTGAGCCAATCTGAGAAGGAAGATAATCTGGGTCCCAAACAACTCTCTGTGGGAAGGCCATAACATGTTTTTGCCATTAAAGATGGGTCCTAAAACAGTACGTGAAAATTAGGCCCATCTTGTTGAACACACATTTGTATACACATAAATATCGAAATATATAAACAGGAAAATAAGGTCTAGAAAGTTATTATGCCAAAATGTTAATAGTAGTCGTCACTAGATTGTGAATACTTTTTATTATCTTCTTTATGGCTCATCTATATTTTAATTACATAATAATATAATAAACTTCTGATTACAAAAGAAAAATAGGTCCTCAAATAAAAAGGTGTTGGAAATCACAGACCTGAGCTCATGAGCCATAAAGGAAGCAGCAGCATTTCTGTATCCTGTTTCCAATTGTGACCTCATCCTTCTCTTTTCCTCTTCTCACTTACAAGCAAAATCTCCAGCACAACAGAGGGAGCCAGGTTCAGTGGGAGAAACATATGTTTTTGCAGTGAAAGACCCGCATATGAACACCACATCTACCCATTCTTGGCTACATGATCTTGGTAAATCCAGACCTCCGTTGTCTCATCTGTAGATTGGGGGTGAGAATCTGCCTGCCCCTTGGGATTGCTGAGGCGCAAGTGTGATAATATAAGTGAAAGTACTCTGGAAGCAATAATGGACTGCCTTCACATTAGATAATATCTTAGAGTAGTAAGGAAGATTAGAAGAATAAAGGGTTTGAGATGCAGGAGAATATAGATTTTGGATATGGGAGGATTTTCGGGTTCATAGGTAAGATTGAGCAGCAACAAAAACAGATTTCTTTCTCTTGCCTTGGTACCAGGACAAAAGAACTGCATGGGACTTAAGACTTTCTAGTAATATGCCTGTGCTCTATGATGAGTCACTGCCTGGTACTGGAACATGCCTTGCCTTTTCGCAAAAGACCTTCAAATGATTAATTACATTAAAATCCACAGGTGAAAGAATGTTTGTAAATCTTTGGAAATGAATAGAAATGGTTAAAGCATATCATGGTGTTTGCAACTAGCAATACTACTGTATGGTATGGCAATGGGAAAGTCTAAGGTTATGTATATTACTAGAAGGAAAGCTAAAAACTGATAACACGGGACTCTCTAAGATAGTAAAACCTCATATAGAACACGAATATGGGTGATACTGCATATATAAGACTGTTTTTAAAAAATATAAATACAAATATACAAGAGAGAAGGAAAATGAATAAGAGCTATGTATAGCAAGGGAAGCATAGAGAGATTGAAAGATGATGAGTTTTGGTTGTTTGTTTTTTGTTTATTATTATTATTGGAATAATGAAAGTACTCTAAGAATGATTGTAGTGATGAATGCACAAATATGTGATTGATTGTACACTTTGGACAGAATTATGCTTTAATTCTGGCAAGAACTTAACCTGGAATTTGGGAACTTTGCCCACCTTTGGGCATAGAAAATACTCTTCAGGATTTACCAAAGTTTAAGAGAGGCATTCAGAGACCCACCAAATTTTAAAACTGGAAGGGACTGCCGAGTCATCAAGCTTAAAATTTCACATTTTATAGATGAGAAAACCAAAGCCCAGCCAGCCATCCACACGACATGATTTACCCACGTTCACAAATCTTGCTTGCGGCAAGGCTGTTTTTTGTAGTAATAAAATACCTACCACTTGAGTGTTTGTAACGTGCTTGGCATGCACTAAACACTAGACATAGTGGGTTCCATGTCTTCTTTAAAACAATCCTATGAGGTAAGTATTAACAACCCCCTTTGCAGAGAAGGAAAACAAGGCTCAGAAACCTTAAATGACTTGCCTAAGTTTGCACAACACAGCCAAAGGTCTGCTTTCAACATCCCTGGTCTTTAGCTGTTAGACTGCCTCTAAGGCATCCCCAAGTCCCTGTCCAATGTGCTGTCACTGCACCATGCTCCTAGAAGAGGTAATAACTACTCTCAATCTAGAATGTCATATACTGATGAGACATTACCTTGTTTTCAGCATAAATGAGATCCAGGGTATCTGGAAGTGAGAATTATGGAGACAGCTATTCATAATCAGCATTTAATGTTTTGCTTTTTAAACTTACTCTCCTCTTCTTCTCCCCATAGCTAACAAATAAACAGCTAAATACTCGTTTCCAGAGAGTCATTTTGTTTTCTTCCTGATCTTCTCCCTAAATTTGATTTATGTAACTTTTCTTTCCTGCCTTTGGTTCAGGTAAAGCGGCATGACAGTATTCAGTTTTATTTTGATTTGAGAAAACGTGTGACTTTTCTTTTGACAAAACACCAATAAAATTTCTTATCTAGCCCAAAGAGGGGGTAACTAGTTTGGAGCTGTGTGTACCCCAGAAAAACATGTTCTTAAACTTAATCCATTCCTGTGGGTGTGAACCCATTGCAAGTAGGACCTTTTAATGAGGTTACTTTAGTTAAGCTGTTACTTAACTCAATCAGAATGGGTCTTAATCCTATTACTGGGGCCCTTTATAGCCAAAATGAAATTTGGACAGATGGAGAGAAAGCCACGGGAAGCAAGAAGCTGAAATTCAAGGGAACCCAGAAGAAAACAGAGAGGCCAGGAGAGGCTGCCATGTGCACTGTCATGTGACAGAGGAGCCAAGACCAAGGGTCGCTGGCAGCCAGCCCCAGAGCGCCAGTCTTCAGGAAGAAAGCATCGCCTTGATGACACCTTGATTTGGACTTTCTCTTGGCTTTGCAACTGTGAGCTAATAAATTCTCATTGTTTATGCCAACTCATTGCATGGTTGAGCAGCCAAGGAAACTAAAACAAGGGGTTTCTTCTATGTACATATGCCTCAGTGGTGAGCAAAATGGAGAATGTTATTTCAGAACCTTAAAATAAAAATGAAAGCACATATGTTCTGTAAAAAGTATTGTTTGACGAGATCAAATTACTTCGGGAGAGAGAAGCGATTGCATTAGCTTGCCTCTCTTCACATCTGAATCTCCCCCGTGGCTCTGGTGGCGAGGGTGGGGGTACAAGGGGTTAAACCCCACCCAGGTGCATCTGGATAATTACTCTCTGGACACTTCCTAAAGAGCTCAAGGGCCCACTGACTGCAATGCTGAACCTTGAGCATATACAAGAGGGGATAAGGGAACTGACACAGCTGGATTTGCACTTAGGAGAAATCCATGAGCCAGACCTGAATATCCACAATCTGTGCACGATTCTTGGAAAGGATACAGAAAACGGCATACATAAAGTGTCCTTCACAAACACACACATACACACACACATGCACTCAAATCTTGATAGCACGTGTGCTCCTGAGATGAATCCATATGTTTCCAAAATGATCCTTGCTTTCTACAAAAGAGCACATAGGAGAAGTGATCACCAGAGCCTAAATCTCAGATTACTAGGATATGTGCCTAAGAGGCTGCATGTATGAACAGACAGTTTACTTTGAAATGTTCACAGAGGTGGATGGTTTTTCATCACCTGTTTGTTTTGGTTATTGACCTAGAAAAAGGCCTCAAAGCAATCCCATTCTCCAAGATCTGTTCTTTCCCATATTATAAAGGTATTGTATCTCACCTGTACTTAAAAAAAGGTCTATAGGAAATGACAAGAAATCGGCATGCAGAAGGGCATTCTGAATGGGAAAGTTTGGTTACATTAGGCTAGAATTAGTAATAATTATAATATTCTCTTATCGCCACAGTCCTAGTACTCTCAAGTGCATTACTTTATTTTGATTAGTAGCAGTTAAATAACAATAGCTTTGTTATTTCAGAAGCTAGGCTATAAATTATGGTGAAATTTACTTAACTTTCTTCATGAGAACGCTTATCGAAATTATAACGCTTGTCTATAATTTCTGAATGCAGTTCCTTCCTTTCCTTCTAATTTTAAGTTATATTCTCATTTTACACTCTTGTTCACAAGTCTAATCGAGAGCAAGCCAGAAAGTCACCAGGATAAGCTCTTCTTTGATGATGGGAGAGTGTGTATGCTTTGCCCTGATATCTGGATCAGTTTTTCCAAGCTCCATTCTCAAATGGAGGAGTATTTTCACATTTTATTATCTTTAGATCTACAGTCACTGCTACACACCACCTGGATTAATTCATATCAGCGGATATACACGTTGTTTCATTACCATTTGCCTCAGAAAGATAAGAATTTTTTCGATGTATGAAAGAACTTTTCAAAATATTAAATTTTCCTCACTTCAAAAGCTTTATACACTGCTCCCCTACAACTATTCTCATTATCCATACATTTAGAAGTGTGCTGTCTGGACACTTCTGGAGTTAAAACGATTTTTTTATATCCGTCACTTACTTTTATCGGGCTGTAACACAGGACTGGAATTTGTTTTCTACCTTTAGTATTCATACTTCCCAAAATTTGGCCATAGATTTCATGTACATTTATTAAGGAAAGCTTTGAAAATATAGAAAGGCATAAAAAATAAAAGTATACTTATAATCCTACCACCCATTTTAAAATCCTGTTAATATTATGGTTCATCGATCGCCCACATTTTTTTTCAATACAACATAGGAGTTTAAACAAAATAAAGTTCCCTTTAAGGGTCTTTTGAGATAAACCTTAAAGAAAAAAAATTAATTCAATATTTTTAAATCGCTGAGTATGCATTCAAAACCAACAAAGAATCTTCCCACATTATTCACAGAATCAAGGACTCGGAAAGAGCTTTAGACACACCTAGTTCAATCCTACCATCGGAGCCCCTGACCTGTTCTCTGCTGCTTATTGTTCAACAGTGGACCCCCCTCCACTGTTCTCTTGTCCATGAAGCAAAGGGTGACAAAGGCCCGACAAGGCCTCTCAGCAACAGGAAGGTTGACGGGCGGCCACAGGAGATAAGATGCACACTGGCTATGAGAGTCACCAGTAGCCCCAAAGATGAGGGTAAAGGCTGGCCTAAGGTTGTTTTGGGTGCGCTTGAAGTTTGGGACCTGGGATTAAATGAACTGAAAGGTCCAAACAAAGGCTGGCAAAGGAAACAACTGGCAGGTTTGAGAAGCACGTGACTGCCTCGCCTGCTTTTGAAATCGCAGAGTCTGAGGAAAAGAGCACAGGACCAAGAGTCAAGAGCATGGCTATTTCCAACTCTACCACTCCCCAGCTGTGGGACCCTGGGTAGAACCCCTGATTTATCTGAGCCTCAGTTTCCTTTTCTATAAAATGAGGGCACAGAGTCAGTATAGAACAAATCCCTAGACCAGGGGCTCTTAACCTTTTTTGTTCCATGGACCCCTTTGCCAGTCAGGTGAAAACCAGGGACCCCTGCTTAGAATGGAGCAGCAGATAGTTTTATGGCACACCTGCATCAACATATCTCCACAAGAATAAAGTCTTTTTGAATTTTCAATTCAAGTTCACAGAACCCCTGAAATCTTTCTATGGACCCCAGGTTAAGAACCCCTGCCCTAGATGAACTGTAAATTTGTAATGAAACCAGGAAAAGTGCACAACACTCAGGTTTTGCTTCCTGCATAATTACAATCTTGTCTCACTCCTCCCCAAAGAACCACATTCTTCAGCTAGTCATACAGAGCCCTCCAATGTGGGGCTTCCCTGACCTGACCCCCTTCTCTGCCATCTGACTAGTCTACTAGCTATTCCTCTCCCCTCCTCTGCTAACATACAGGGAAAAAAAGATCTCCATTCTCTGCCATATAACCCATTATTAAGACCCTGCTCAGAAGTCCATAAGACCTTTCCTAACTCGATGTGGTCTCTACCTCGTATTGCTTGTTTTTACCTCCCTTACCATATTTACTGTAATGTACAATTTACTTTAGGCATTCTCCCTAACTTCATCATTGTTCCATTTCTTATAACCATCCACACAGCTTCTTAAGCACAAAGGAGTATCTATAGCATGCTACCTTTTGTGTACAATTAAAGGAGAAACGGAGAAAAAATATATATCTGCACATTTGTGCAAAAAGGAACACAGGAAGTCCAGATAAACCAGGAACTAATGAAACTGGTTGCCTATGGCAGATGGGAGAGGGAATGAGGTAGACATGGTGGAGGGGTAGGAATGGGCAGAAGGGGTGGGGAGGGACACATCTCTGAGTATTCCTTTTGGCATAGTTTCAACTTTTGGAGCCCTACTAATGTTTCACACATCAACAAACAAACATATAAGTAAGTAAATAAATAAAATCAGTAACAATGGAGAAAAATAAAGTTAAAATGGAATACAAACTAAACCAGTGAACTCAACTAGATTTCAAATGAATGACATCATCAACTGGGAGATGGGAGAAATAACCCTGGCACCTAAACCCCAACTTCAATCAGAGAAGGTACACTTTTATCTGAATCTTGTTCTATGATGATTTAATGGAGAAAAGGGTGGAGGGAGACATCAAAAAAAGTATGCTAATGACTGATCTATTTCATTTATTTCACAGCTGATTGACAGAGATTGTTGGAGTCCAGCTTCCCTTTTCCCCTTTCTTAACAGAACCCCAATTTTACTGGAGGCAGCAAGGTGCCCAAATGAAAAACTTTCCCAGCCTCCCTTGCCAGCTGAGGGTGGTCATGAGACACAGCTGGGCCAATGAGATGAACTTGGGAGTAACTGGGTGAAGTTTCTGAGGCAGCTTTTTAGAGGGCCGACTCAGATGGTGCCCACATTTTTGCCTGTCACCTTCTTCCTGTCAGGAGCACGGATCTTATGACAAGATGACAAGCATACATTACAGACTACTGGAGTCCCTGATGACATCGTGGGGTGGAAATATCAGTTCTCCACTGCCTGTCTCTAGTCTTTTCATTACATGAGAAAAATCAATAACGTGTTTTCCCATGACTTTCCAATCCAATATTTTTTCAGATTTCTCACAGCTCAATGTAGATTCTGATCCTTCTGAGGCTACTGTCAGAGCTAGATTTAGAATCCACACCTCCTAACTCTGAGTTCAGAGTACTAGCAGCCACACATGCCACTTTTCAGACACGAGTAACCCCTAAGCTACCGATACTTTTCTAGCACTGCACAAATACAGCCCCTCAATGTATCATCATCAAACCTATTTATGTGGGACCTTTTGAATAGATCATTTTTTCATTGGCTTGAATTCAGTTGGGGGCCTTAGATGGGATTACTTCAGTGAGGCATGACCCAGGGTGGGTCATGACCCTCTTGCTGGAGTCTTATATAAATGGGAGAAACATGTAGAGCCACCTAGAGAAAGAGAGCTGCCATTTTTATCCTGCCATGTGAGAGAGGACTCCAGGATAATCCACGGCTGACCTCAGGGAGAAAGGGAACCTACAAAGAAACCCCAAGAGGCTGAGAGAGAGGCCTGAGGAGAGATGAGCCATATGCCTGATCACCCACAGAAGAGTTCAGGGAAAAAGTAAGCCTGGAGGAAAAGGCAGAGTCTGGCTGCCATTCTGCCTTGCCACATGTCAGGAGTCCAGGATCTGCCAGCAGCCGACTTCTGGTGAGACAGCATCTCTGATGATGCCTTGATTTGGACATTCTCACAGCCTCAGAACTGTAAGATGTTACCCTAATAAATTCCGATTATAAAAGCCAACCCATTTCTGGTATTTTTGCATTGGCACCTTTAGCAAACTAAAACAGAATAACATAGTCAACCAGTTATTCTGGACCCCAGAGAAGCTAACTACATAATTTAAAAGTTCGATTTTGTGCCCTTCAGAAAAAAATTTAATAAAAAGTGATTTTACTCTATAATTAGGAAAGTGTATACACACACACACACACATTATTAAAAAATTCATTTGGAGCCAAGCTCTGTCATTGATCTATGACAAAATCTTCTCAAGGAACTGTTTAAAAACGTTAGTGGAATCTGAAAAGTGGGATTGCTTTGTACAGGTCCATTTGGCTAGAAATCCAGGAGTGCTCTGGGCCCTTGAGCACACAGGCATTACATCCTATTACAGCTATTGACAGAACACGTGACTTAGTAAAGGAGGACACATTGTGGGAAAAGGGGAGCCAGCCAACAACACCCAAGGCCAAATGTAAAGCTGCTGTGTTACAGCCTCTGCAAACCTACAGATCAGCCGCTGGTTCAGAATCCTTGCTGGCTTAAAGCCTGCTGGGCATAGAATCTTAAGCGAATAATTAACATATCAAGTATGATCAGGGACATTTCCAAACCTCTTTCACTGAGTCAATCTTTTAAACATCAACACTCATTCAGCACGGAGGATTGCCTGCTTACTGCAGGCCAGGAGCTGTGCTAGGTCCTGGGAGACAAAGAAGTCACATAGCTTGGGTGCCTATTCTGGCTCCACTGCTTTGACTCAATGACCCTGCCAGGTGTGCCTCAATGTCTTTATCTGTAAAATAGGGCCAATAATAATACCACATCATAGAGATGTTGTGATATGCATAGACGAGCGCCTGGCACACAGAAAGAACCATGTAAGTGTTAGCTATTTTCATTATTTGTTGAATGAATGAAGGAAGAAATGATAACATGGAAAAATGTTCATGGTATGTTTAAATTACATTTACATGGTATTCTTAAATTACATTTCAAAAGAGGCCTATAAACAAGATGTCAAACTGCTACCTATGTATATGAATGGAAAATGGACTGGTGGAAAATAAATACATTAATAGCAGTTTCCTCTTAGACATGGTATTACTGATCATTTTTAGTGTTTTCCCTATGGCTTTCTATATTTTATTTTCTACATTCTATATTATTATATTTATATATGTTATAATTTTTACATCTTTTATAACTCTTATCATAAGAAAAACAACTATTATTAGTGTTAATAACAACAGGCCTCAGTTTCCTAACCCATGGAATGGGCACAGCCCTCCATGATCTCAGCAATGCTCTGACACTCTCACCGTCCACAGCGTCACCCTATGATACATGGTTACCAGATGCCCAGACAAGGAAAATTAAAAGCCACACGCAGTTAACTTTTCCTTTCCATAATGTTAAGAATGGCCTCGTAGAAACATTTTTCTTCAAGTCAAATCAGAGTCAGAGGTAAGCATGGAAATTAGTATATAGTGTAAACAGGCTTGTCTTACAAAGTTAACATCAGCAATGCCAGTTGCACTAAATCCTAAATCCCTGGCTACCTGGATTATGTGGTGACAGAAGATTACTGCAATCGAGAGGGAAGAAATAACACACTCTCTTTCAAGGAAAAAATACTGCCATAGGGTGTCTATTCTGATAGTTAAGTGATTTTTTCCCTTCTCTCACATTAAGAAGGTCCTCCCATCCCTTCCTTGGGTTTGGTAATTAAACCAACATTTTATGGTTTTAGCAATTTTGCAGTAGTACCAAAATGATTTCTTTAATCTCACAAAGAAATTAGAAGGACTTTTTAAAACCAAAGGAAGCAGAAGAAAGTATCTGTACAGAAAGCAAAGAACATTTTCTCTCCTCCTGGTGGCCAAGCCCTCCTGGGGTAACACTCACTGTTAGTCTTCAGTCACGGAAATGCCACTTAGGTTAACCGGTGGCAGTGGGACCCATATCCATGAGTGCTGTTTAAATTCACAACTACATCTGTTTTAAAAAATCTTTTTTTTTTAAACTTTATTTCAACTTCAAAAAATAAAATAACAGACAAAAGGCAGCTTAACAAATTATGGAAGCATTACTTAAAAAAAAAATCCTGCCCAGGCATATGTGTCTTATTTAATCCTAAAAACAAACTCAACTGTTTCTCCAGTGTTCAGAAAGATGAATAAATGAGCACAGATTGGCTAAATGACATGACCAAGCTCTCTTTGTTTTTTTTTTAAATATATATATATATATTTTAATTCCATGTGAATTTTTTTTTTTACATATCTCTCCCCCTTTCTGCTTGCTCTTGCTGTGTGTCCATTCTTCTGTGTTTTTCTATGTCTGCTT
>PVKH010042299.1:0-10841 GCA_004027955.1 Chaetophractus vellerosus
AGCAGTTGCCAGAATCCCAGTTGCTGTGGCACTTCCTCTACCATTATTTGAAAAGAACTAAAAGACTGCTTAGAATTTTAATAGCAGGGGGGCCGGCTCGATAGCCCAGTGGATAGGGCACCGGCATACCACATGGGAGGCCCTGGGTTCGATTCCCAGGGACCTCTCCTAGCGGGCAGACCGCCTTGAGAATGGCAAGCCACCATGGGTGGGCTGGAGCTGCCGTGGGCAGGGCAAGAAGCTGCCATGGAGAGGGCAAGAGCCGCCACGGGCAGGGCAGGTCACCCACAGATGGAGCGCAGCCAGCCACCCATGAACCGAAGCAAGCGCTGGGCCATGAAAAGATGCAGAGACCGCCCACAAGCGGGGAAAGCCGCGCCTGTGCAGTGACCACTCTCGGCGCATCGCCGCAGTGGGGGGAAGGGGAGATATGTAATAAAATAAATAAATCTTTTAAAAAAAAAGAATTTTAATAGCAGGAATTTGGGGACTGATTAGCATTATAACTGCTGCTGCTGTTACTGGCACAGCCCTGCATGAAGAAGTCCAGATTCAATATGTTAAAGGCTGGCATAAAAATTCAAATGAGATGTGGCATAGCCAGTCTCACATTGATATGAAACTGAATAATCATATGAATAATCTTGAAATAACTATTATACATTTGGGTAATCAAATCTATAATTTAAACTTGTTAAGAGCCCTTACATGTGATTGGAATGAAAGTTCTCTTTGTATTACCCCTTTCCTTTATAATAATAGTGAGCATGCTTACAAAGTGGTAAAATATCATTTGATTGGATATAAGCATATTTCTTTAAATATTTTAAATTTTCAAAAGAAAGTATTGAGCATGTCTCAAAATGAAAGAAATCACTGGTGCAGAATTTTGGAATGAATTGTCTGAAAATTTAAATAATGTCAATCTGTTTCACTGGTGGAAACAAAAAACAATTCAAATATCATTTTGAATTGGATTAAGAATTTTTGTTTTATGCATTTTAATTGTATTTTCAAGGGTAGAGTATTTATACATAGAAAAAAATGAAAAATTGAATCAGATAAATGCATTTATATTAAGCAACTTAGCCATGAACAACTAATTTTACATTATTTGTATTAAAAAGTAGTATACTAATAACCCCATGAATGCACTACTAATTAATTACATAAGAGCATCCACATAAGGAACCTGAAGAAATATAAAATATAAATGAAATTTCCTTCCTTGTAAGAGCTCAAAAGCTTGACTGGTGGCCAATGATGGGTAAGATTCTCAGAGGAGGACAACCTAAGCCAGGCACAGTCACAAGAGCTGAAGGAAGAAAACAAGGGTGACAAGGTGTTACCTTGTATCATCATTGTAAAACAACTGACTTACTTATTTCTCTACGTGTTTCCTATGTAATGTAATATTTTACTTATCCATAAAATAAAAAAGGGGGAGATGAAGGCAGAAAAAGGAAGATGAAGAGTGTGTGTGCTGAAAACGGGGACAAGGTCTTGGAACTGAAAACAGTTCCTTGGACTAAACAAGCACAGAGAGTAACTGATTTAAGATAGAGCTGGGAACAGAATAGAATGTTAGGACTAAAAGGAAGTATGCTAATAAAAACAAGAACCTTAATTTAGTTTAGGTGGCAAAAATTCATGCTTAGATACACAAAAGTTAATTATAGCTGGAACCCCAATAAAAGGCTAAGTAAGCAGCCACTCAGTGCTACCTATGCCTGAGCAAGCTGTAGCTCACTGTTCATCTCATCAATCTGTCTGACACCTCTTTGTTTGCACCACTGAACCATCTCAATCAACAGAAGTAAAGCATTTCTTTTGTTGGGTGTGCTTTGCAGGTTTATTTCCTGGTGGCCCTGGCAGGGACCAAGGCCTTCCTGCTTTTCCTCATGCCTTATGAACAGTATGTGGCTGTTTGTTTCCCTCTTCATTACACCCTCATCATGGCCAAAGTACACTGTGCCCAGCTGATGGCTGGAACCCGGGCAGTAGGATTTCTTCATTCTTTTCTACATACTATTTTCACCAGTATTATTGTGACATCCTGCCAGTGGTGGTGCTCTGTTCTTCCGTGCATGTGGGAGAGTTGCTTGTTTTAGTGGAAGGAGGGGTCTTGGAGATCAGTGCCTTTCTGATTACTCTTATTTCTTATATATAAATCATATCCACAATCCTAAAGATCCAGTCAGTGGAAGGGAAGAGCAAAAAACCTTCTCCACATGCGCTTATCACCTCATTGTGGTCTGTCTGTTTTATAGCACAATACTATTTACTTATATGTGTCCCTCCTCCAGTCAGCACTCCCCAGCCAGAGACAGACTCATCTCAATGCTGCATGTGATTATCACCCCAATGATAAATCCCATAGTCTACAGCTTGAGAAACACAGAGGTTAAAGTTTTTGTTACAACAAACATAATGGTCCCAAAGAACTTATTTAGCACTCCACTTAGATTGAATTCATGGGAAGAATTGGAAGAATTTATAGAAGGAACTTCTATAACTAGATACCTATCTATATAATGTACATACACACACATATAAAGGTACACACATGCACAGAGACACATACACATACTTATTATGTCCATGCATTTATTACATCTATCTCTGTCCATTGGGAATATAAAAAAATCATCCAAATATAGCATTTCTGAGAGCAAAACAGAGAACTGTTAATAACAGTGGTATAAGTGGTATAAATGGACCTGCCTTAAGTAAATATAATATCTGTGGTCATGTTACTTATGTTCATATTGGTAGCCATTAGCAAACCTATGTCTATGTCTGTGCCTGTGTCTGTGTCTGTATTAGTATCTATATCTGTATCTATCTTCTATATCATTTTTACTTTTATATTTTTACATCAATGATTGTTTTTATTTATATATGTATATCTATATAAAACCATCTGTAGACAATTCTCTTACCTTCTTTACCTTAATTGCCTCACTTCTTATCTTCACATGCCTTGTTAACATTATCATTTCACATTTTGTCTTCTTCAACTTTGATTTCCATTTACTCTAACTTTCTCCATGTCACCCTTTTTCATGTTACCATATGCATTTTCATTTCCACCTGTCCTTTTAATTAAATTATTTGTATATCCCTATCTGACTTTAGTTATCTATTTCAGAATATTATTATTTTAATGTCAGCATGTTCAACACAGAAATTATCACCCTTACCACATGCAAACAAAACAGTGTATAGATTACTCCATTTATTTTTTAACAATAATATCAATGTTTTCTAGCTACCCAGTTTAAAATTACCAAAATCAGGCTCTTCTTTTTCATGAAGTTACCACTTGGATTCATTGTGAATAGAGATATTTCACTCCTGACTTCATGGTACTCACCATTTTCCTTTGGTTTTCTCATTCTTTCACCTTAGAACCAAACCCACCTCTATGGACCACTGCATTTGTTATACATAATTTCAAATCAACAGTAATGTTTAATCTTTTCCACAATACCTCAACTCTGTGCATTCTTGTTCCTTCCCCAAAAAAGGTTTATGTATAGTGGATAAATACATACACACTTGAAGAATGAAATAAAGTAATTAATTATACATATTTGGTATTTGTCTTGCTTTATGCCTTCATTTTATTCTGTATAGCATAGTTTATATCTGATATGAAAGAATCAATTAAAATTCTGATTTTATGAAATTATCATGGAATTTGTTAAATGAAATACATATTAATAAAATTCATTTATGACAGTTTGATATTATTTATGAATTGCACAAAGAGATATTGATTGTGTTTGCAAACTGTTCTGTTCCTCTGTGTGTGATACCCCTTTGGTAGTATTAAATTCACAGGTTTTACTTTTACTTTAGTAAATCAAGATTAGGACTTTGATTCAACCATGTCATTAGAGTGCACCTCAATGTTGAGTCCCAACCCCCTTGGTGGGCAGATAAAACAGACTCTCACACAGAGGTAGATACACAGAAGAACACAGAAAAAGAACATGGCAGAGAAGTGAACAGAGATTTGATACTGGAGACCCAGAGATATACGAGACATTTGGCTGATAGTTTACAGATGACCTTGTGAAGAGGACAGAGCAACTGAGAGAAAGCCCCTGGGAGAAGGACGTGCCCTCCAGCCTACAGCTGAGATGAGAAGAAGTGGGGCCTGTGGAGTCTTAAGAGAGAGAGGAAGGCTGAACCCTTGCAGACAACACCACCATCTTGCATCAACACATGGTAACAGACTGTGGGTGAAAAAGTACCTCTTTCGGTACCTTGAGTTGGACTCTTTAGGGCCTTGTAACTGTAAGCTTCTACCCCAAAAAGATACCCTTTATAAAAGCCAACAGATTTCTGGTACATTTCATCAGCACCCCTTTGGCTGACTAATATATAAGTAAAACCTTAAAAATCACCCAATTTTTCTATTCAGATTTTTTAAATGCAGACTGGTCAGAACATATACCATAAGTAGAACTGAGTGCATTGTTGTGACTTCAAAAATTTCAGTGTTCTCCATAGTATTTAATAAGTCCCATGTTACATTATTAAACATTTGAAATATGCATGATACAATGTAAAACTACTTGAAATAAGAACAAAGTAAATTTCAACATGTAAAGAAAAAGAACATTTTTAAAATGTTGATACTAAGGTGACATAAATGTTGGAACTATATGACAAAGAATTTAAAGCAGCAATTATTAAAAAAAGTGTTCAATTTTAAAAAGGTAAACTTTCTTGAAATGAGTGGAAATTAGAAGAACTGAGGAGAAATAGGAGGAAACCAAGGGGAATTTCAGACCTGAAAAAATGTATTAACTAAAAAAAATAATCCTATTAGACAGGCTGCAAAATAATATGGAGACCACAGAGGAAATGTCAGAATCCTAGAGATGGATAAATAGAAATGATCCAAACTTAACCAGAGAGATGCAAAGTATTAAAAAAATATATAAATTAACAGAGTCTTAAAGAACTGTGGCAGTAATAAAAGGTCTTACAGTCATATAACATGAAACCCAAAAAGTTATGAGAAAGAGTACAGTGGGAGAAAACAAAAATTGAAGAAACTATGACTTTAATGTGTCCAGTTTAGGAGAAAGAAAAATAATTATCATTTCCAGAAACTAAAGGAGTTTTAACCAAGGATATAACAAATGAAATACATGCCTAGCACATCATAATAAAACTTCCATATTCTAAAGAAAAATGAAAAATCTTGAAAGAAATCAAAGAAAAATGATACATTATATAAGTAGAAACAATTTTTAAAATGAATGTGGATACTCATCAGTATCCATGGAGGCTGAAAGGAAGTGGATACAAATGTTTAAATAGATGAAAAAAAATAATGGTTAATTCAGATTTTTTCTAAGTTAAAAGATCCTTCATGAATGTGATGGTTAATTCCATGGGTCAACTTACCCAAGTTACTGTGTCCAGTTTTTTGGCCCAACACTGCCTTAGTTACTGGGAAGTTTTATTGTAGATGGGATTTGCATTATAATCAGTTGATTGCTCCATGATCAACAAAGAAATACTGCCTTGAGCAATTTGGGGTAATCTCTTCACCCAATCAGTTTGAGTTTTTACAAGTGAGAATTGTGGGTTCTATCTCTACCTCAATATAAATGCAGCCTCTTGCTGGAATTTCAAGCCAGGAATTTTCCCCTGGGGCATTCAGAGTAAGGACTGCAACATCACCTTTATTAGAGAATCCAGACAGGACTTTGCTCAGTGAAGTTCAGACTTGCCAGCCTCCTTGTTGTTTCAGGAGTATCCTGACTAATAAAGGAATGAAGTAAAATCAAGACATGGTCAGATAAAGTAAAATAGAGGAATTAATTGTTAGCACACTGGTTACATTATGGCTAAATAATTTACTAAGACAGAAGGAAAATAATACCAGAAACAATACTGGAATACCTTTAAAGAAGGAAAGGCAACAGATATGCTACAGTTGTGTTAATATAATAGATTATTCTTTCTTGATTCCTTTAATGTATTTTGGATGTTGAAGTACAAAAAATATAATATTGTCTCATAGGGTTGATAAGAGATGTGAATCTTAAAACCTAAGACATCTAAAACCAAAAGTGAGAAAGCAATTGATCAATATGTTGGTAAAATTTCTACATTCCACATCAAGTGCTAAAATATTGATTCTAAGATGACTGTGTTAAGGTATATAGTTCTGGTAAGAAAAATGTCTAAAAATATCCACTGTAAATTTTATGTTCTAATGTACAGAATATAATATAATATGGTACAGTTGACAAAATAGGAATATTATCTGGAATTATGCACCAGCTGCAATGTAATGGCATGAACCCCCAAAATCAGAGAGATTTCCCTGGCTGGTGGCCAAAGGGGAAGACAGAAAAATATGATATATGAGAAAGACTCAACACAATGATGCTGGCTTTGAAGATATAGGTGGCCACGTGAGAAGAAATGCAGGTGACTTTAAAGAGCCAAGTGATGCCCTAATTGAGAACCTGCAGGGAAACAGACATTAATATCTCTGAAAAAAGCTGGGTTCTGCCAAAAACTTTAATGAAGCTGGAAACAGTCTTTCAGAGAATTTCCAGCAAGAAACATAATCATGAAGACACCTGATTTTGGCTTTCTGTGATTATAAGCAAGAAATTCAGGGACATTGTACCTTGACTTAGACTCTGAAAACTCTGAGGTAATTTGTTTTGGCTTAAGTCACTTAGTTTGTGATATTTTTAGCATAGCAATAGAAATATATGCAATAGTAATGCCTAGAACAACAGGTAAAATTATACCAAAAAACCTTTTTTTAATTTAGATTGACAAAGGAAGATGTAATACTAAAAGAGTTTCAAATATGTCAAAAAAAAAGAATGAAAAGAAGCATGATAAAACAAATAACAAAATGGTTGATAGTCACCAAACATTCCAAAATTAATTTATTTTTTTAAACTGGTAAATTTGGATTTATCAGAGGTTAAATATTTGCATTTAGTTAGAAAAGAATAATAATTAGGTCCAGATTTAGAAAGCATGAAATTAGTGGCCATCCTTTGTGGAGATGATACCTAGGAAATTACTGTTTTCCATAATAATGATAAAGAAACTGAAGATAAATAGCAAAGAATTCTCTTACCTCTGAAAAGAGGATATGACAGCGAGCCTGAAAAGATTTTAGTTCAATAGATGAATTTTGACATAAACTGCAATGTGGTGAAGTTCAAAGAACTGATAGGGGCTAACTAGTAAGCCACGCGGAGAATCCAGCGAGGATGGAATGCAATAGATTCCTTCAGGTACATTGCTTGTCTCTAAGGCATCAAAGGCATCATCCCAGCATCCACTTTCAGATGCCACTTTGGAAACCTGACTGTTGTGCTAAAAACAGAATGTGGAGACTTAAAAATGAGGTGAAGAGTAAGATTATTGAGATGAAGTACCGGTAATGCAGACCAGAGCCAAAGAAGTTTCTGCTAAAAGGTTGAGCTGGGAAAGTGGATTTCATGGCTGCTTTACACAAAGGAAGGGTGTGTTAATCAGGGTTCTCTAAGGGAAAGAGAATCAACAGAGATATTTTTCAATAATATGAGATTTTTATAAGAGTCTATCACATGACCACGGGGATGCACAAGTCCACGTTCTGCAGGCAGGCTGCAAGCCAGAGACTCCAAAGAAAGTACAATAAATGTCATTGATGAGTTTCTGGGAGATGTTGGCTGTCCCAAGATGAGCTGGGAAATTCTCTCTGAAGGCTGAAATCACTTCCTTTTTTAAGGCATTCAACTGTTTGGGTAAAACATCACTCATTGCTTACAGCAATCTCCCTGGTTGATCCTAGATGTAATCAGCCATCTTTGCAGTAAACTCACTGATGACAAAAGTCCAAAAACATTCTTATATTATAATTAGCCCAGTGCTTGCTTGACCAACCAACTGGACACAATTACCTGGCCTAGTTGACACATTAGCCTAACCATCACATTACACCCCTTGGCAACTCAGCAACTATACATATTAACATAAATCATACTTAATATCTAAGTAAGAACAATAACAGACATGAATACATATATATTTCCACCTAACAATATCCAACTCTCCTGGGAACAGCCAGAAATGCATTAATTACCTACAGAATAGGGTGCAAGTCCTTGGGTAATATTCACTCTTAAACTTGGCATCCTTAAATATTATGACATGAAACTAATACAAATTTTCATATGATAGGGGAAAAGGTTGGGGAAGAAAACAAAGAAATTCATTTGGTGTACATATACAATCATACTCATAATAAAACAAGGAAGAAAGAGTCATGACAATTACAGCCCTTGTTTCTGTAACCAGGCATGTGTTCAAAGTTCATATTTATCACTACCTTCTTCCAAAACCCATTCCATATTCCCATTCCCCTCAGCAAGGACTTCAGCTGGCCCTGGTTCTTTGCCTGGTGCAGTGACCCATACTTTCATTTCTGAAGATTCTGGGCCATTGTTAGTCCTGCTTGGATTAGGTTGCTGCAATTTTCCATGACTTTAATCACAGGGCATGCCAGTAATGGTAGACAGTGTCAGAATCTCCTGTATTCCAGGTAAACACTTCTTTACCCCCATTATGTACATGAAGTCCTATTTCCCCTTGACAGTCAGATCAATTACCCCAGCCAATGCAGAAATTCCCTTCTTTTTCTGTTAATTCACAAGTAAGAGGGTCCAAAGTGGCCAGTTGGCAGTCTTAACTTCCAGTTAAATGGAATCATTGTTGTGTTCCCTGGTAGCAGCACTCCTCCTTTTGGGACTAAAACCTGTGGCCCAGCAGAGCTTAAGGTTGCAGAGACAGGAAGCAAAATTTTCCTCTGTCGGTCAATAGGGGTAATAGCAAGTGATGCCACTCCCATTTCCACCCCTTGATTCCTGGATCCATGTGTCTTGGTTATGGGAGAGAGAGCACCATAGAGTGAATGTTGATTTAGAGCACACACAGCCTCCTGGAGAACATTGCCCCAAACCTATAAGATATTGCCACCTAGTTGGTACTGTAACTGAATCTTCAAAAGGCCATTCCACCATTCTATTCATCTAACTGCTTCAAGATGATGGAGAACATGGTAAGAACAGTGAATTCCATGGGCATGTGCCCATTCCCACACATCATTTGATGTGAAATGGGTTCCTTAATCAGAAGCAATGCTATGTTGAAGACCATGATGGTAGATAAGACATTCAGTAAGTCCAAGGATGGTAGTTTTGGGAGAAGCTTTGCATGTAGGAAATGTAAACCCATACCTGGAGTATTTGACTATTCTAGTTAAAACAAATCACCATCACTTCTATGATGGAAGTGATCCAATGTAATCAAACTGTCACCAAGTAACAGGCTGGTCACCTCAAGGAATGGTGCCATATCAGGGGCTGAGTATGGGTCTCAGCTGCTAACAGATTGGGCATTCTGCAGTGGCTGTAACCAATTCAGCCTTGGTGAGGGCAAGTCCATGTTGCTGAGCCCATGCATAACCTCCATCCCTACCGCCATGCTGCTTTGTTCATGAAACCATTGGGAAATGAGAGGAGTGGCTGGTTTAAAGAGGGTGAGAATTAACTGGAGAATGGGTCATTTATCCAAATGATTATTAAAATATTTCTCAGATGAACTCATCCTCTGGTAAGCATTCCTGTGGGGCACAAATATTTTCATTTTTGCTCACTCAGAAATGTTTTTCCACATACATCTTCTCCAGACCTCCTTGCCCACAATTTTCCAATCATGTTCCATCCAAATCCCTGACCATCCAGCCAAACCATTGGCAACATCCCATGAAATCATGTACAAATGCATCTCTGGCCTTTTCTTCCTCCAAACAAATTGAACAACCAAGTTCACTGCTCAAAATTCTGCCCACTGGGAAGATTTACCCTCACCAATATCATTCAGGAAGTCCCATAAAAGGGCTGCAGTGCTGCAGCTATCCACTTTTGGGTGGTACCTGCATATCCATCTGTAAACCAGGCCCAAGTTTTCTCATCCCCAGTCAACTGATTGTAAGGAACTCCCCAAGAATCCAAAGCTGTGTGCTGGAAAATGAAATTAATATGGCAGGAGTGGTGACCATGGGCATTTGGGTTACTACCTGATGTAACATACTTGTGCCTTCAGGACTTGCTCAAACCATAACTTGTATATACCACTTCTACTTTATTATGGAGTGCTGCTGTGTACCCCCAACTTTATGGTTTGGTGGGTCAGACAATACCCAGCTCATGATAGGCAACTCAAGTCTCCTGGTAACTTGATGGCCCATGGTTAAGCATTCAGTCACTACTAAGGCCCAGTAGCTGGCCAAAAACTTTCTCAAAAGGGGGATAGATAGTTATCTGCAGAGAATGGCAGGACTTTGCTCCAAAATCCTAAGGGTCTGCATTGTGATTCTCCTTTAAGGGCTTGCCAAAGGCTACTGACAGCATCTCCATTTGCCACTGAAACTTCCAGCACCATTCAATCTGCTGGATCATATTGTCCAAGTGGTAGTGTAGCTTGCACAGCAGCCTGGACCTGTTGCAAAGCCTTCTCTTGTTCCAGTCCCCAATCAAATCTAGCAGCTTTTCTGGTCACTCAGTAAATGGGCTGGAGTAGCACACCCAAATGATGAATATGTTGTTTCCAAAATCTGAAGAGACTAACCAAGCATTGTGCCTCATTTTTTGGTCATAGGAGGGGCCAGCTGCAACAGTTATTCCTTCACTTTAGAAGGTACATCTCAAAATGTCCCACACCACTGGACACCTAGAAATTCCAATGAAATGGAAAAACTCTGTATTTTTGTTGGTTTATCTCTCATTGTCTCTCAC
>PVKH010042300.1:0-10842 GCA_004027955.1 Chaetophractus vellerosus
GCCTTAGGCAGGCAGACTGGTCCAGGGTGCCCAGACCTTCAGTGGAATCTGTGTGGTTGCCAAGGAGGTACAGGGCTGACACAGGGCAAGGAGGCACACACAGACACACACACACTCGTGAGCACACGCATGCACACAAACACACAAGTACCTGTGCACACACACACAGCCCTGTGGGTTTGAGCAGAAAGGCTGGTTGTGGCCTCAGCTTTTGCTCCTTCTGCTGCGGTCATTCCTCAGGCTGACCTGGCATTTGGGGAGGAGCACTCTGGAATCCCGAGGTCTGGCCTCAGTCTAGTGCTGTCCTGTCTGGGCTCGCGTCCACCTTCTTGCGACCGCCCGACTCTCATGCTCTGGTAGCTCAGTGGGGGTCCCTCCAGCTAAGGGAGGGTTTGGTCTGGGAGGAGGGGAGCCTGACCCCTGTGCACCACATTTTCTCCCAAATATAATGCCCATGACCTGAGTTCTCAGTCTCTGTTCTCCTCGATTTCTAGACGTTTGAAACTAAAAACGAGGAGGGAAAGCCTCTTGTTTCTTTCTTGTCCCTAAAGCAGGGTAGCTTGAAGGTGGCAGGGGAAGGGCCAGGGGAGATGGAGAAGTAAAGGACCCAGCAACTACCTGGAGAGTGGCCCGCACTTGCTGGCCTGGCTCGTGCCCTGCAGAGGACTTTACTGACTGAGCACCACGTGCCAGGCACAGCCAAGCCCTGGGGGTGCAAGGAAGGGACGTCCCAGCGCCCAGCAGCTCACAGCCTACCTGAAAACCAACTAGCATTTAGTGGGAGGACTGCCATGAGACAGACATAAGTCATGTGCCACGGGAGCCAGGGCGGGGCACACTGGACCACCTGGGTAGCCGAGGAAGGGAGGTAGGACTCTGACTTGACTCCTGAAGGATGAATCGGGTAGAGGGATGGTGGAGTTTCAGGCAGAGCCTGGGTTTGCATAGAAGGAAACTTAATCCCAGAGGAGCTGAAGGCTGGCAGGGCCGCTCCATCAACTGGTTGCGTAGCCTGCCGTGTGGGGAACAGGTGGGGTGAAGGCTCCTTATTTTTCAGGGGGGGAAACGGAAGCCTGGAGAGCTTAAGTGGCCAGGGTCACATAGGAGTCAGTTAGGAGCAGGACTTCTCTCTCTGGGTCTGCTGCTGAATGCGCTGCTTCTGCGTTTCTTTCACCCAGACCTGGAAGTCCCTGGGGGTCCTGGGACTGGGCTTTCTGACTCTGGATTGTTTTTGTCTTTTAGCTGCAGGGATATCCTCAGAGCAGGTAAGAGGGTCCTCCCTGCTGCCTGGGGGGATTGGAGAGGTGGGGCGGGGGTGTGGAAACAATCAGAGGGAGGCTGGGAAGTGGGGGGTGCAGACGGACCCAGGAGGGCAGAGAGGCCCTGGAAGAGTCTGCTGCCTCCCACCTGTGCTTCCTCTCCCAGCCCCAGCCCCTGGAGGGCGACTACTACTATGCAAACCTGACCCTGCAGCAGACAGGAGCCTCCGTGGCCTCCTCCCAGAAAAAGACCTCCACGAAGTCCTCCTCTGCCCAGGCTGACCAGGAGGAAGTGAAATACGTCACCATGGTGTGTACTTTGGGGGGCTGCTGGGGACTCCCAGCCAGAGTCTCCGTTGCCACCCTGTAGGATGGACTTTCTCCCTCCCTTTGAGGTGCAGCTGAGGGGTCAGGAGCCAGGCAAAGCCGTAGTCACTGAAGCATTTGCCCGAGGTCCTTTCCCGGGCTTCTGGAAATGTCTAGGTAGCAGGTGCCAGACCCTTAGAGACCACTCAGACCTGGGAGACCAGGACGCTGAGTGGCCCGTGGTGCTACGCCAAAATTGCCGTCCAGGGGGGCAGAGTTAAGGCAGAGCCTCTTCCGCTAAGGCTGGTGCTCAGGGTGCTTGGTGGGGTGGAGGGAGGGGCTGGAGGGCTTGGGAGTCACTTTCAGAAGGGGTGGGTCTGTCTGGGACCCTCTAGGACCCCAGCCTCAACCAAGGACCCCTCTGCCCGCTGGGGTAGCCCCCTGCCTGCCTCCCTGACCCTGTACCACCTTTATTGCAGGATTCCTTTCCAAAGGAGGAAATTTCCTATGCTGCTTTGTCTTTGGACACCTCGGACCAAGACCCAACCTACAGCAATATGGGGACCCTCCCGGCCCACGTTCCTGCCAGTTGCCATGAGAACTCCACAGAGTACAGCACCATCAGGGAGCATTAGCCTGCACTGCTGGCCTCCCTCGCGGACCTCCCCCAGGGTTGTGGCTCACTTGCTCCTGCCTCATCTGCCTTCTGCCCCCAGCCCCTCACCAGGACCAGTCGGTGACCTGAGACCTTTGCCTGGTCCAGCCAGTGGCATCCCCAGTTTGGGCTCAGGCTTGGGACCTAGACTCAGGGGGCTTCTGGCAGTTAGAACAAGGGTCTCTCCACCTCTCCTCTTCTCCCACACAGCTGGGGAGGGAGCTAGAGAGATGCTCTGGGGCTGCTGTGGGAACAATAATAATGATAATAATAGTCATTAACCTTTATTTATTGCTTACCATGTATGGTGGGATGGCTAATGCCTCAGTCCCCCAAGATAGTCATGTCCTAATCCACAGAACCCGAAGTTCACCTTATATAGCAAAAGGGACTTTGCAAATGTGATTAAGTTAAGAATCTTGAGATGGGGAGATTATCTGGGTGGGCCCTAAATGTAATCACAGGGTCCTTACAAGAGGAAGGCAAGAAGGTCCGAAGAGAAGAAGGTATAAATGGAGACGGGAATGATGCGGCCAGGACCCAAGGGGTGCTGCAGCCTTAGAGGCTGGAAAAGGCCAGGGATGGATTCTCCCCTGGAGCTTCCAGAAGGAACCAGTCTTGCTGACACCTTGACTTTGGCCCCGTGAGGCTGATTTTGGACTTCTGGCCTCCAGAACCCTGGGAGAATAAATCTGTGCTGTTTCATGCCACTACATTTGTGCTCATTTGTTACAGCAGCCATGGGAGACTCATACACTGTGGAGCAGGCACACTCTTCTCTAAGCGTTTCATGTGTAGTAACTAATTTAATTCTTACAACACCCCCCCCCCCCAGGGTGGTTCTATTATCCTCATTTTATAGATGAAGAGCTTGAGGCACAGAGAGGTTCAGGAACTTGAACCAAGTTTTATCCCCAGCAAGTGGGTGAGTTGGGATTTGAACATGGGTGTTTTGGCTCCAGAATCTGGAGTCTGGGCCACTACCCTGCACCGTGTGTGTAAGGAGGATAGCGTGTGTGTGCACAGACTTGCACAGCTACTTGCACAGGGATAGTCAGTGGTATCTCCAGATGCTGGGCTTACTGTCTTTATTCTAGAATCCTGGCAGCTCTGCCTCTAGAACGTAGCCTGAATCTCACCCTGCCTTATTGTCTCCATGGTGACCAAACCAGTCCAAGTAACCATCAGACCTCCCAACTGGGCCCCCTGCTTTCATTCTCTGCCCCTCAGTCCATTCTCCTTACAGCAGCCAGAGTGATTATCTATCATCTATCTATCCAGCTATCTATCTGTTTATTTTAGGAGGCACCAGGAACCAAACCTGGGACCTCCCATGTGGGAAGCAAGCATTCAACCACTTGAGCCACGTCCTTCTCCAGAGTGATCTTTTTAAAGCACAGAGCTGATCACTCCCTGCTTCCAGTAGTTTCCTTCCAAGGCTCATGAGGCCCTGAATGACTCACGGGTCCCTGTTCACCCCTTTGACCCCATTTCCGGGGGCATCACTCTCCCTCTTTCCATCTGCTCCATCCATACTGGTCTTGCTTCTGTCCTAACAAGATAAGGCTTGCTCCCTTCTCAGGGTGTTGGCATTTGCTGTTCTTTCTTTCCGGAATGTTCTTCCTGCAGATCTGTGACTAGTTAGCTTCTTTCCATCACTGCATCTCAGTTCAGATGTTTCCTCTCTGAGAGCCTTCCCTGACCACCTTAATGGCAGTTGCCCCTCGAGCTCTAATTAGAGCCAACTCCAATTTCTTTCATTGCATTCAATACTTAGTGAAACTAGTTATTTATTGGCACGCGGGTTTATAGTTTATCCCTTCCACCAGGTTCTTATGCTGAAGGTGGGGGCTTTGCTTCGTTCATTGCTGTATCCTCCCTGCCTGCTATAGTGCCTGGTAAGTGGTGGGTTCTCAAATGTTCGTTCTTTGAACGAATGAATAAATGACGCAGATGATTCAGACTTGGGTACACAGGGCAAGCTCTCAGGAGCAGAGAGGACTGTGTACATCGTCCTTACACGAGGCCAAGCACCAAGGAATTTCAGGGTCGACTTCTCAGAAGCATGTAGAAGAGACTTCTTTCTCCCATCCTGAAAATCGGGAAAGGTGAGGTGCCATGATTTCCTCCTGACTGGGGACGAAGGTCTATTACTTCACTTAGCTCTATGTTGGTGGGGGCTGGGGATAAAACACCAGGGAAAGGCATCACGCCTTAGGAGGAAATGACAAGTGACCGGCAGGTACAGGAGCCAGAGAAGTGTTTAATGGATTGTTATCAATATGTCCTGGGGGCTGCCTGACTCCTCCCAGCTCTGGACGCCCAGAGCAGAGCTGGGGGAAGTGGCCTTGGTGGATGGGTATCCCAGCATGCTCTCTGCTCCTCCTCCCAAGTTCCCAGAGATTCTCTAGAATCTCAACAGCTTTTCCACCCTGGGGGAATTT
Organism: Chaetophractus vellerosus; assembly: GCA_004027955.1. NCBI lineage: Eukaryota > Metazoa > Chordata > Mammalia > Cingulata > Chlamyphoridae > Chaetophractus > Chaetophractus vellerosus. The sequence goes on from PVKH010042300.1 coordinate 4,665, forward strand.
GCAAGCCAAAGCAGGCTTAAATAAATCTTGAGCTGCTCATTGAAGCTGGTCAAGTTAGAGAGAAACTATTTTTGACCCAGATTGCTTTAAAATTTACAGAACAAGAAGTGCTATAGAGATCTTTAAATGGAAAAGTTAAAAGTGGAGCAAACAGAGTGAGTTGAAACAGAAGAATAAAAGTCATAACATAAAGCCTTGGAGCAGTACCTCACTATGCCCTTTTAACTATTGTGCACAAAGGGTTTATTTCTGAGATTTTAAACAGCTAGCACCAAACAGAATTTATTTGTACACTTATATTGCACAGTAAGAAACTTATCTTTTCTGTTAATATACTGTCACAGATACTAGTAAAGATTACTGCCAAGAAACATCTACTGCAAACCTAGAAACACAGACGACTAGGATTTAACTCAGTTTGGCTTGGCTAGAGGAGCCTGGCTGCTTCTGCCTTATCTGGACAGCAGGCATGGGTTGAAAGTGAAAGGTTCTGTCAGCCTGGTTGAACCGAAAAAAAAGGTAAAAGAACAGCAAAGCAGTGTAGAAAGACTCATCCACTCTGACCACTTTTAATTGCCTTAGTCAAGCTTTTAAAAAGGTGTCTGCAAAACAAGATATATTGTTGGATATAATGTTTTTGTCCAAAATCCAGCCATCTGGGTTGGTGGCTATGCGAACTCAGACCTTTTCCCTTTTCGTGTCCTCAGAGGTGGAGTTGAGCAGCCTATGATGCTTGTGAAACCACAGTCCAGACAATTCCACAGCTGGACAGAGCAGCTGTCGCACTGGTGGTCCTGCTGGGAGGAAGGTTCTTTAGGGTTTGTGGCCTGTCGTTCAGCTCAACTTGGTCAAGCTTGAACGAGTTTAGGGGGTGCTGGGGAAGTGGGCAAGAATGGGAGAAAGGTAGGCACAAGAGCTTGAAAGGAAATGGCTTCATAATGTTACAGATTTGTATATGGCTATTGTCTCAGCCATATCCAGCTGCTCCATATGCTTTGCCAAGGCAGCTTTTGGATGCTGGACCAGCACCTTGAGAGGGAGAGAGAGAGAAGAGTTCAAAGCTGGCTCCTCTGGTCCGAGCGAGGGAGGCATTTACCATATTGCTGTATGTTTTCCAGAAAAGTATTTTGCTGAAACAAATGCCAAGACATTTAAACACTCGGCTCTGATTGAATGACTAATTATTTATAGCTCATCTAATGTTGCTAGGGATTCCCTCCTTTGGTTTTGAATTATTAATATTTAAAGATTCCACTTAAAATTCTTTTAGGGTTTGGACAGTCTTCTTTCGAGAGCTGTGTGAATATTATTGGCTTTCAGGAGACAGAGCCTGTTGTCAGTGGAGAGTCAGTGGAGGGATATGAAAATACTGGACTGGTAACCTTCGGAAGACATGGTTAAGATAAATGTGGGATTGAAGCGAGGCTAAAAGCTACCTTTGCCTGACACCTTGAAAAATAGTGTTTATAACCACTCAGGCTTGGGAGGGACAGACTGCTAACATCAGCTGATTTTATGTACCAATATATTTTTTAGATTAGGAGGAACTGACATGGCAGCCAGCCTTTTATTTACTAAGTAAGTGCATTCTAATCCAACATAACTGGAGTTGGTAACTGAGTTCATTGAAACCATTGGCTAAATCAGGGAATCATAAAAAGATACATTTTTTTCTTTAAATGTTTTATTTTGACTCAAAATGTCTGAATGTGTAGATATTTGCTAATGTTTTGACATAGACTTAAGGCCCTTTCTTTGCTTTCACTCTCTGCTGAACAAAGGAGCTCACTGCCTTTCCTGCACCAGCCTCACATGTATTGCACTGTCCTGAAGTTCCCTTTCCAGCTTCTTTAGAATGAAGCAAGAAATTCTAGACGTTTATGAAGCAATCTGATTGCACAATCCCTCCCAGATTTTGTCCCTCTCAAAATTTGATTTTCCTTCCAATCTTTCACAGTTCTCACCCACTCCTAATTTGACAGCAATTTTTATAAACAACTTCCTTTTATTGAGCCTTTCCAAAGCATTCAATTTCCTTGTTGTAGAAATAACAGTTCTCTGTCTATGTGCTTATTTCATTTCAATATTCTTTCTGCTTGCACTCTGAATATATTAGTTTGTGGATGAATTAATTAAGTGACATAATTTTAATTAACACATACAACCAACTCAAACAAGCTTGGGACAAACACAGGTGACACTTGGTAACTGCGCACCTCAATTTGCGAGAGCAGAAGTAAGCGGGCCTCCTAGAGAAGAGCCAACCAGCTGTGAGCATTCAACGTGCCATGGGCCTAATGTGAGTACGTCTTGCCAAGAGATTGAAGGATGTGGGCTGACCTAGTAAGTTGGCTAAGTGAGGGACTGGTTAAGAGAGTTTCTACTAAAGTGTTATCACCATAATTTCATAAAAGAAAGGCCATTTGTGTACCCGAGTCCCAGAATAACAGTGTTTCTTGAGAAAGTACAGTTGGTGAGTCTATGCCAACATATAATCATGTTGTATGTGAGATTTCCCACCAAGTGGTTAAGATTTTATCAAGGACTGGACTGGGAGTTGGCAGCCGTTGATCTGGTTCAAACCATTCTCTAGACCTGGATCTCTTCTGCTCCCTCCCAGCTGGCATAGCCCAGCTTCCCCCTAAAGGCCTCTAGTGACCCCAGTTTTCAGGCTGCTGACAACAAAAGTCACCACCCATCAGGATCCCAGGCCCAACACCCATCGCTTCTGCCTGAGCCCAGCACAAGTTCCCTCCCCAAACCAGCCCCCCCCACCCCCATGACCACATTCTCACATGGCTCTGTCGGGGCAGTTTGCAGTTCTTGCATCAAGCAAGGGTGACCGAGTCAGTTGTTTTGCCGATGACACCCCTGGGAGGAGCACTGATCAGGGAAGGGGAAGGACCCTGTTCCCAAGGGTCAGACAGAAAGAGGAGGTGTCCTGAGCCCTTGCGGGCTAGAAAGGCTACTGTTAGCCGAGCAAGCTACAGGCTCCCGCAGGACAGAGCAGGCCTCTCTTCCTGCCCCAACACCCTCCCTCACCTGTGTGTCTCCATCCCAGGTATTCCCAATCCTATCATTTATCAGCTCGCTTGTCATTCTAGATCATACAACACCTGATGTGCATTATATGTTTATGTATTAGTCAGCCAAAGGGGTGCTGATGTAAAATACCAGAAATTGGTTGGTCTTTATAAAGGGTATTTGTTTAGGGTAGAAGTCCACAGTTATCAGGCCATAAAGTGTAAGCTTCTTCCCTCACCAAAGTCCATTGCCACATGTTGGAGCAAGACAGCTGCTGACGTTTGCCAGGGTTCAGGCTTCTTGGGTTCATCTCTTCCCAGGGCTGTGTTTCTCTCCGGGCTCAGCTCCTCTGTTTCCTCCACAAGGTCAGCTGTAGACTATGAGGCTATCTAGGCTTTGCTTCTCTCCCCAGGGCCGCCGTGAACTCTCAGATGAATGGCTCGTCTCTATCCCAGGGTCTCCTCTCCTTCCTCACCAGAACTCAGCATCAAAACTGCTCCAACACTGTCCTTTGCCATGTCTTTTATATCGATTCCCCCACCCACCAAGGGGCGGGTCTCAACGCCCTACTGACGTGGCCCAATTAATGCCCTAATCATAACTTAATCATGCCCAGATTAGCAGACCAGTTTACAAGCATGATCCAATACCTATTTTTGGAATTCATAATTACATCAAACTGCCCAACTACCACGGTTTACAGAACGGTATAAACATATTATGAAGGATAGAAATAAAACAAATACCCATGTGCCCACCATCCTATCAAAGGATGGACTATTACCAACACCACCGAAGCCATGCAGCTCAGTATTTGCCTTTTATTTTTCTTCCAAGGAGGGATATGCTGGCATAGGGCAGCTCTAGGGGTCCATCCCAGCCCTGGCCCACTCTCCTTGCCTTCATGATGTTAACGAGCAAACCATCAAATGAGCTAGTCTGCATTAAACATCCCACTGGCCTAAACCGACAAGCCTGTTCAACTCTTATTTTGATATTATTTGCTCCCCCACAAACCATGAACCAATGCCCAGTTGTGCTTTTGTTTTATTGAAGGATCTGGTGATGGTTTTTTTCACTCAGAAAGCAGCCCTGCCCCGTTTCCTTGCTGGCATCTCATGAAGAATGTTGTGCTCTATCAAAGGAGCATGAGGGTTTCTGTGACAAAGAAGCAACAGGCCACAGCCCAGGGTCTTGGGCACAGTGCCCTGTGCTGGCTCTCTGGTTGTGGGAAGGATTTGCAAGGTTGAGATGGTGCACCCATTTCGAAACTTCACGCAGACCTCGTGAGATTACAAAGAAACCGCAAAAACAGAAGGACTAAAGCCCCAGGCAGTCCGTCTCCTCTCCTGGAAACATGCTGCTGTCTCTGGATAGTAAAAGGCAAGCTAGTGGACAAGGACAGCATTGCATCTCAAAATACAACAAAACGAGACAGCAGATAAGGGAGAAAATGAAGATCAAGTCAAGACTGCACCTAGGAGCAGGAAATCTTGGCTTGCTCGCCTAGGCTTAGGATCCTGCAGTTGGGTTCTTTTTTTAGGAGGTACCGGGGATTGAACCTGGGACTTCGTACATGCGAAGTAGGCCCTCAACCACTGAGCTGCCTGCACTCCCTGCAGCTGGGTTCTGATGACTGCAAATCCCCAGGCTCCTCTCTGCTCCTGACCCCTACTACTGGCCTTTGGGCTACCTCTCAGCAGAGCCGCTCTGCAGGCAGAGCTGGGACCATGGCCTGCGATCTGCTTGGACCTGCTTTGTGAGTACGTGTCCCCATGGGCATTGCCTCTGCTCCCGTGTTTGTCCTGGGCCAGGCTGAGGCTGTCCCAGGACTTCCCTGGAATCCTGGGAGGTCACCTGGGGGAGCTTCCAGCCAAGCTTTCCTTTTCCTGAGGACCCTGTGGTACAGGGAGGGAAGTGCCGGTGAGGGTAAGGGGAAGCATTCGGGGTCTGGGGTCAGAAGCCCTGGGCTGGGATTCAGTCTTGTACTTACTTGTTGGGTGGCCTTGGACAATCACTGACGTCTCTGAGTGAGAGGATAACCACAGCGTGCAGACCTCGGCAGCCTGTTTCACAGCCACCACGTTTATAACCGCTCGGGTCCTAGCAGCATCTCTCAAAGCGGCCCCTCGGGAGCCATCTCCCACCTGCCCAGGAGGAGGCTCCTTGGGTGTTTGCTTGTTTTCTTCCCTTAAACCATTAAAATTTTATTTTTATTGTGGTTATCACACACATATAAAATAAAATTTGCCATTTTAACCATTTTTACGTGTACAATTCAGTGGCACTAATTCCCTTCCCAATGCTATTCAACCATCACCACCATCTGGTGCCCCCAAGTTTTCATCACACGAAACAGAAACCCCTTAAGCAGTAACTCCCACCTCCCCACTCTCCTAGGCTCTGCTACCCTGTAATCTACTCTCTGTATTCTGTATTTGCCTCTTCTAGAAAATTCATATAAGAGGGTACTAAAATACTCGTTCTTTTGTGTCTGGCTTATTTCACTTAACATAATGTTTTCAAGGTTCATGGATACTGCAGCATGGATTTTTTAGAAGGCAAAATGTTAGCACTTATTAAATATGGATAGTGGGTGCATGGGTGTTTGTTATTTTAGTCTATGTACCTTTATTTCTTTCAAAATTTTAGAATAAGCTATGAATTTTCATGTATCCATATAATGAAATACTGTGCAGGTATTACGAATGATGGTAGATTGTGTATGACAAAAGGCCTGTGAGATGTATATGTTTAATAAATATAATTCATAGATACATAATACATTCATATATATGATTGCAATTACATTTTTCTTTAAGATATATTGTGAAGTAGTGGCATTACTAGTAACCTTATTCTTTGTTTTGCATTTTCTAAATTTTAAACATTAAGCATGTGTTAATAATAATGGTTCCCATTAACTAATATCCACCAATGGAAGTTTATTGTCCATTCAGGCAGAATTCAAATCATGAGCTCTCTTTTATGTCTTCCCCAGACCTATGTCATAGCCACAGGCTCCCCCAACCCCCTCTGTCAACTCCCCAGCCCCCCAGCCTGCCTGAGGCTGGAACCTTCCCTGCCCACCTTGGGTGTTCTGACCTGCCTTCCCCACCATTCTTTCTGCAATCTGCTCATGACCCTTGCAGAT
>PVKH010042301.1:0-10842 GCA_004027955.1 Chaetophractus vellerosus
CTCTCCTAGCGGGCAGACCACCTTGAGAAGGGCAAGCCGCCATGGGCGGGCCAGAGCCGCCGTGGGCAGGGCAAAAAGCTGCCACGGACAGGGCAAGAGCCGCCACGGGCAGGGCAGGTCACCTGCGAATGGAGCGCATCCAGCCACCCGCGAACTGAAGCAGAGCCGGCCGTGAATAGAAGCAGAAGCCGCCCACAAGCGGGGAAAGCCGCCCCTGAGCAGTGACCGGCCTCGGCGCGTCGCCGCAACGGGGGGGAGGGGAGATATGTAATAAAATAAAATAAATCTTTAAAAAAATTAAAAATTAAAGAATTAAAAAATAATAGCAAATTCTTCAAAGTCTTCAGTTTTAATGAGAACTAAGTCTTTATGAGATTTGACTTTGTTTAAATGGAAATTCCAGTGTGAACAATTTACCTTTCAAGAGTTCTTTGCAATATGTATTAATCTGTATTATCCACTGATTTAGACAGAGCCCAAGGGAAATGGCAGCATCAACAAGAGACTCCCATCCATAGTGGAAGATGATGAAGAGGAAGACGAGGGAGAGGAAGAGGAGACAGCCTCCCTCTCTCCTGTCTACACACGGGGATCTTCCTCTTCACGTGGTAGGAAGGCTGGAAGCAATAAAAGCTACCTGGGCTTGAGCTTGAAGCAGCTTGCCTCGGGAACAGTACCCTTCCACTCACCTATCCGAGTCTCCGGTACAAATTCCCCTAAAGCCAGACAGGAGAGTGACCCTCCTAACCATGGTAAAAAGAAAGAGAAGAACTTGAAATTACATCTTTCAGCTTTGAGTAGTACTGGCTCCCCGGACCTCAGTCCAAGGTAAGACTTCACATCACGTGATTCTTTCCCAGGTGAACGTGACTGCCTTGCATTCAGCCAGGTACCTGGCTAGTAAAATTATTGAGCATTCTGTGCCTTTCTATTGCATGGGTTCCCAACTGTATTCTTTAGGTTTCCTGAATTTTTTGTGTAAATTTTTTCAGTATGTGCAAGTGTGTGTGCATAGGGGAACAAGTAATTTTAGTCATATTCTCAAAAAGAGCCATTAAATTTTCAGAATTCCTTCTCTACTCCCTTCACCCATTTAACTGAGCTTATTATTTTAAATGCATACTCCTAATTGTAATTTTATGCTTTACAAAATTATAATAAAAAAAAAAGAGAGAGATGGATCAAAGTCCATCAATACTACCCCCTCAGTGCCCAATCTTACCAAAACTTTCATAGGGCAATTTGTAGAAATTATGAAGGAAATGGAATGTTGATTTTCATTTTTCATGCTGTTTAACTCATTGTGGATGACTGAAGTTTGGTTTTATTTCTGGCCACTTCTGTAGGTAATGTGTAATAACAAGGCATGGCTTGATTTCCAATTGAAATAAAAATCCACTTTAGAATCATCTAAAGGTGATTGAGAGGGTAAAAAGTCCTGAAATCCTGAGTCAGAAAATGTGAAAGGAGCAGGCAATTGTGCAAAAGAAGCAATAGCAATAATCAAGATCACGTAATAGATTAATAATGCTTTTAATAATAGATACAAATAAGAAGTGAGAAGAAACACTCGTTGAGTGCTTTCTATGTTCAGTGCTCTTTGCTAGGTAATTTCACATTCATTATTGCATTTAGTCTTCTGAAAATTCAATAAAATTCCTGTCACTACAAATATGAAGTTGTAAGAAGTGAAACTTGAAGATTATATATTTCATTCAAGTTCTCAGAGATATTAAGTTTGAAAAGCTGGATTCAAATTCTGTTTTTCTATTTATTTGCAAGGCAAGTAATCTTTCCGATACACTATACATTTCATTATCCATTTAAATAACAACTTAGCAAATGCAAAATTTATCCATTTATGGAGAGTATTAAGCATAAAACAACAAGCAGAAAGTTTGAGTGAAAAGTAGGTGTTTATTAAATATTGAGGAATTCAGTTGAAGATGGTCATTCAAGCACAATACCTTTCTAAATTTTTACTGAGATGAAAAAAAAAACTAATAATAAGAAAATGTGTCAGAGCTGGAAAAGAAAGGTTTATGTATAATATGATCCCACAGTTATAAAATAATGCTTTTATATAGAGGAGATTTTGAAGGCACACACAGAATGTTAACAGTAGTGGTGGATTCCAGGTGGTTTTTATTTTTTGATTTTTGTCATTTTTTAAAAAAATTTTCTTCAATGGGTTCATAAACCTTTTTAAATTAGGATCAGGTTAGATATCATTTATAAAGGAAAGAAGACCAGCTAAAGTCCTAATAATAATTTATATATAATTCTTTAATTCTCATAGTCAGAGCTTTGTCTAACTCCAGAGTGGAGAAGTCATCAAAGTCATTTTCTGTGATGTTGCAGTCATTAGACTAAAGCATTTTCCTCCTTAGTCATGAAGGGGTTTAATATGAATTTAGGTAAGAGGACTTCTGCATCTTAAGATTTTGTATCTGAGAATAAATTTAAAAATCTGAATTTTACAGCAATGCTATCCAATAGAAATATGTGAGCCAAAATTGCAAACCTCTTATATAATTTTAAATTTTCTAGTAGCCACATTTTTAAGGTAAAAAAAAACATGTAGGATTAATTTTAAATCTATATTTTATTTGACCCACTATATATAAAACATCGTTTCAAATGCAACTTGTAAAAAGTATTAATGAGATAATGAACATTCTTTTTGTTTTTACTAAGTGTTCAAAATCCACTGTCTGTTTTTTTTACTTACAGCACCTCTCAATTTTTGCACTAGCCCCATTTTAAGTGTTCAATAGCCATACAAGGCTAGTGGTTACCATATTGAATAGCACATCCCTAGATTAACTGAATTTTAAAAATGTAACCCAATACTATTTTTAAAGTCTTCTAGAAATACTGGGACCATGAATTTAAATACATAACCAATTTTTTAAAAATAGAATTGTTGATGGAATTGAAGATGGAAACAGCAGTGAAGAAAGCCAGACGTTTGACTTTGGCTCTGAGCGAATCAGGCCAGAGCCTAGGATTTCTCCTCCTCTTGGAGGTAAGTTCTGTATTTAGTCCTCTATCAAGGGGCAATAACTTGTGGAGTTTAGCATCGGCACTCTTTTGCCTTCCAATTCCCAGAATATCCTCCATATATTAGACCTTTACCAATGACATGAAATCATTCGACTTGGGTCTGTGCTGTCTCCAAGTTATTAAGCCATCATTTGTTTTTGGTCCTCTGTCCAGACTGGATGCCCCGCCATTTAGCAGCCAAGGTAAGTGGTGTGTCAGGAAACTCGCATTTCTGCTGTTTGTCATAGGAGAACCATGTTTTCCTATTATAAATATAGACCCATCCATAAAAACAACATATGCAGAAGAAATGCTGTATTGTTTGTTTGCTGTAGGAAAATTGGTTATATTTAGCCAATTAATTTGGGAAAAGTTATTTACTTGCAATTTTTCTGAGGATAAGCAACTTCAGAAGGACATGAGCATGTTGGAAGATATGGAGAACTACATGAAGCACTAACTGTAATAGATTGTCAGTTAATGTAAAGGTGTCCCCAACCCCAGCCTCAGGCCCTTCTCTCTCCCTTTCAATCCTTTGCCCATACAAAGGAATGTGTCATCATGTTGAAGACTAGAAATGATGAATGAACTCTAAAGAAGACAGACCTTTATCTGATAAAGAGAGAATAAAGAACGAGTGAAGTAGATGTAGGCAATCTGAAATAATGACTAGCAAGCTACCAGGTGCAAGGCCAGCAAACCCCTGCATTCCCTCTCCACCCATTCCCACCCAGCTCTGAAATCCATTTGTCAGATTGTCCTGCTAATTAGCGAATCCCACTATAGACAAACCTAAACCCAACAAAGGCTTTAGAATGGACAGTTGTGTAGGTGTGTGTTTGGTAAAATTCCCATATTCCATCTCAATCAACAATCCTACTTCCCAGCATGTGTTATCTTCTGGAGAAACTGAAGGGTCCTTGTAAGACCTCTTGATGGGTCTGGGCGAGGGGTGGGAGGAAGGAAGAAGGGAAGGAATACAGAAGTCATTCATAACCCAAATTCATTCTTTCAATTGACCTACATGTGTTGATGTTCTTTGCACAGGACAAAGGATACATAACTAATGGTCATAATAAGACTGGTGTGTGTAAATTTATCATGAAACAGTGGTGCATCTCTATTGGGAGTTTTCCCTGTTGGTTCACCTGCAGACAATGCAGAGAGCCTTATTATGTCTACCCACCTACTTCTGGTCCCATTATCCCCTTAATTTTCTCCTCTCCATAACTCCTACTGCTCCCCACATGCTTATCTATTCAAGCAACACTTTTTTTTTTCTGTTTTTATTCTAGCCCTTAAATATCTCTCAGTCTATCCTTACTACCACACTCATACAGAGTGATCTTTTAAAAAAAATAAACTTATTCTGATTACTATATTTCTATACTTCTATTTCTTTTACTTATTTTTTAGATAAGTTTTAGGTTTACAGAAAAATCATGCAGCAAATATGGGAATATCTTACTTTCCCTCAATACGAAGACTTTCCGTTAGTATGGTATATTAGTTATAATTGGTGAAACAATACTATTATAATTAGTCTATTAACTGTAGGCTGTTGTTTACATTTTGGTACACCGTATTGTACAGTCCTATGAATATTTTAATTTTTATTGTAGTAACATATTCACCCTAAAATTTTCCCTTTTCACCACATTTAACTATTCAATTCAGTGGTGTCAATAATGTGCACAATGCTATGCTACCATAATCCCCATCCATTAACACAACTTCTCCATCACCATAAACAAAAGTTCTGTACCAATTAAGCATTAACTCCGCATTCCCAATACCCTCCCTGGCACCTGGTAACCTGTATTCTAGACTTTGTTTCTATGAATTTCCTTATTCTAATTATTTCATATCAGTGAGATCATATAATATTTGTCCTATTGTATCAGGCTTATTTCACCCCATGTGATGCCTTCAAGTTTCATCCATGTAGTCACATGTTTCAGAACTTCATTCCTTTTCAGGGTTGAATAATATTCCAATGTAAGTATAAGCCACATTTTGGTTATCCATTCATCTGTTGATGGACACTTGGGCTGTTTCCATCTTTTAGCTATTGTGAATAATGCTTCTAGTACCATCAGTGTGCAAATATTTGTTCAACTTCCTGCCTTTAATTATTTGGGGTATATACCTAAAAGTGGGATTTCAAGGTCACATAGTAACTCTATACTTAATTTTCTGAGGAACTGCCAAGCTGTTTCCTACATCAGCACCATTTTAAACTCCCACAAACAATGAATGAGTGTTCCCATTTTACCACATCCTCTCCAACACTTGCTATTTTGTGTGTTTTTTTTTCAATAGAAGCCATTATAGTGGGTGTGAAATGGTATGACATAGCAGTTTGGAAATGCATTTATCTAATAGCTAATACTGATGAGTATCTTTTCATGTGCTTTTTGGCCATTTGTACATCTTTGAAGAAATGTCTATTCAAGTCTTTTGCCTGTTTATATTTGGGTTGTTTGTCTTTTTGTTGGTGAGTTGCAGAATTTCTTTATAAATTCTAGATTTTAAACTCTTATCAGATATGTGGATTCCAAATATATTCTCTCATATTGTAGGCTGTCTTTTTAGTTTCATGTTAGTGTCTTTTAATGCACAATTTTTAAAAATTTTGATGAAGTCTGATTTATCTATTTTTTCTTTTGCTGCTTGTGCTTTTGGTGTAAATTCTAAGAAACCATTGTATAACACAAAATCCTGGAGATGCTTCCCTATCATTTTGTATAGGAGTTTTATAGTCCTGGTTCTTAAATTTGAATCTTTCATTCATTCTGAGTTAATTTTTTTATATGGTGTGAGGCAGGGTTCCACCTTCATTGTCTTGCATATGGATATCCAGTTTTTCCAGCATGATTTATTGAAAAGATTGTTCATTCCCCATTGAATGTACTTGGCACACTTGTCAAAAATCAAATGGCTATACTTTTGAGGGTTTATTTCTGCACTCTCAATTAAAGTCTGTTTGTCTATATGCTGCCTGTACTTGTACACATACCATGCTATTTTGACCATGGTAGCTTTATAATATACTTTAAAATTAGAAAGTATGAATCCTACTTTGTTCATCTTTTTCAAGATTGTTTTGGCTATTCAGAGCCCCTTACCCTTCCAAATAAATTTGATGATTAGTTTTTTCATTTCTGTAAAGAACTTTTGGAATTTTGATTGAGATTGAGACAAATCTGTAAATTGCTTTGGGTAGAATTGCTGCGTTAACAATGTTTAGTCTTCCAATCCATCTTCTTTGATTTCTTTTAGCAATGTTTTGTAGTTTCCTGTGTATAAGTGCTTTAAGCCCTTGATTACATTTATCCATAGTTATTTTATTCTTTTAGTTGTTATTTAAATGGAATTTTTTTTCTTAATTTTCTTTTCACATTGTTTATTGCTGATGTGTAGAAAGCTACTGATTTGCGGGTGTTTATCTTGTACTACACACTTTGCTGCAAACATCTATTAGCTCTAGTGGCTTTGTTTTGTATTTTCTATATATAGGACAATGTCATCCTTGACTAGGGAAATTTTACTTCATAATTTCCAATTTGGATGCCTTTCATTTGGGGAGGGGGCATAGGCAAGGGAATAAAGAGTTTATTAAGAAGTGAGGAAACTACGTGGTCGGAGGCATGGACCATGGGCGTGCTGTGAAATGAGATGCATGCAGGGACCCAGGTCAGGCCTTTTTAAAGTCTTTCCTCCTCCCCCTTCATAATGCTCGGGTGAGACCCCAGCTGCTTGCTGCTCTGACTGGTTGCCCCACCTGTCAATTCTCAGGGGTCCAATGGTAAGGCCTTTTGAGGGTATACAGGGCTTTTCCTTGACTTGACGTGATCTCATTTTTCCAAACAGGATCTCGTGGCTGGAATCTTGCAGGGTCTTTCTGGCAGCCTTCTTCTCAAGAGGTTTCTGAGCAAGGTCTCACGGTCATGTGGTCTGTCAACCATGTTGTCTGCCAGGCCAGCTGCCTTCCCCCTTTGACTATACTAACCTGCCTGAACTGCCCCCTCAGAAAGTTTATTCTTAAGGGGGCTTCTTCTGTAGCTACTTCTTGCTGGTTAGGGGGGATTAAGCCCTACCTGACAAGGTATAAAACTCTCTAACTATTCTATTGCAGTTGAGATAAGATGGGTCTGGCACCCAGGTTGGAAGTGGATGAAATCCCCACATGACTATTAAGGCACTGATTCTGTAGGAAATAAACTTAATTAGAATTTTGAAGATACAATGTCCCACTAAATGGATAAAGAAGATGGTGGTAAGCAGACCCAAAAAAGGAGGCCAGTCATGACATACTGTACCATGAGAGTAAGAAAGGCCAGGTGCCTTCAGAGGCTGCATCCTCCCAAAGTTGATGGGGAACAGCATTCTTCCTTGAATTTTTTTGTGCTGTTGCTTAACTCTAGGGAGAGATTGGGGTTTAGGTATAAACTTCTAACCCCAGTTCCCACAGGAAACTGGGTTATGCTTAGGATAGCTAGGAGAAGTGTGAAGAAAGGCACTGTCCTAGACATAAACTCACAAAGACAGTATAGGCAACAACAAGACAGGCATATGGCAAGCCAAATAAAGATAGAACTTCAGAGAGCCATTCTTTTGTCTTAAAGGCACATTCTTTAACTACTTAGAAAATGAAATGTTTACTAAGAAAATGAATTGTTTAGCATGTTCAATATTCATCAGCACATGATCTAGAAGAGATATTATCATATTCATCAAGCATATAGGTACAGTACTTAGTACTAAGCAATGTACAAATTCCTCTTTGAACTGTAACGGATAGACCTAAGCTGCAGGTTTGCAATACCATACATATTATCTCTCCAGAGGAGCAGGCCTTAATGACAATTGCGTTGGCTTAAGTTCTACTAACAGTACTATGGTAATCATTGCTCCACTTAGTATGTCCTCCACACAGCCAGCATGTTGCAGTACCTTTGACTCTAGAGAGAAGCAATGAAGGTAGGCTCCAGTATTTCACCAGCCCGGTGCATAGTGCCATTCAGCACTATAAAACAGAACCAGTCTAGAGGCAATGTCCATTGTACATCTGGCCATATCACGCCATTTCCAGCTGCTTCAGGAGTCTGAAACTTCAAATTACTTTCCATCTACTTCAGGAGCATGTCCATAGATGTGGTAGCTACTTTTATTGTTTTAGGGATCTTAGTGACCAGCATAGTCAATGACTCATGGAGAGGCACCATGCAGGGTGCAGGAGGTAAGGTTTGAATATTTCCTTTCTTTTTTTTTTTTTAAATATCTCCCCTCCCCCCCCGCTGCGGCGATGCTCCGAGAGTGGTCACTGCGCAGGGGTGGCTTTCCCCGCTTGTGGGCGGCTTCTGCTTCTGTTCACAGGCCAGCTTTCAGTTCGCGGGTGGCTGGCTGCGCTCCATTCGTGGGCGACCTGCCCTGCCCGTGGCGGCTTTTGCCCTGCCCGTGGCGGCTTTTGCCCTGCCCACGGCGGCTCTGGCCCACCCATGGCAGCTTGCCATTCTCAAGGCAGTCAGCCCGCTAGGAGAGGTCCCCGGGAACCAAACCCAGGGCCTCTCATGTGGTATGCCGGTGCCCTATCCACTGGGCTATCGAGCCGGCCCCCTTTTTCCTTTCTTTATAGGAGGTTAAAACCTCTTTTCTTTAATAAAATTCTAAAACTGAATAATCATAAAAGCATACTGACTGCTAGGTTCTGGAATATATTATAATTGTTTAATTTGTTTTAATTATAATTTAGAAAAAATCTTTCCATAGCTTTCAAGGACTTTTCCTTTACTTACTGAAATTTGGTAATAGGATTATTAACCACCCTTACTTTAAGACTGTTAAAAGGTTTAAATTGGGGGATTACAGGATAAACTTCATTGGTGTGGTACATTTGTTAGAATTGGTGAGCACATTTTGGAGCATTGCCACTAACCAGGATTATAGTTTAAATGTAGGGCCCGGCTGGATAGCTCAGTGGATAAAGAGCGCGCTGGGGTACCACATGGGAGGCCCCGGGTTCGGTTCCTGGGGACCTCTCCGAGCGGGCAGACAGCCTTGAGAGGCGCAAGCCACCGTGGGCGGGGCAGAGCCGCCGTGGGCAAGGCAAAAAAAAAAGCCTCCACGGGCAGGGTGGAGCCCCCACGGGCAGGGCAAAGTCACCCGTGAAAAAGCGGAGCTGCTGCCTGTGAACCGCGGAAGCCAGGCAGCCCGCAAAAAACATGGAGGACTGCTGCCCGCAAAACACGGAGCGGAGCCGCCCTTGAAAGCGGAGTGGAGCCACCCTCAAATGGAGCGAGCCGCCGCCGCGGAGGGCCGTCTCGGTGCATCGCCACAGAGACGGGGGGAGACAAGTAGCAGACAAGAAAGACACAGAAGAAAGGACACACAGCGAGAGCAAGCAGAAAAGGGGGGGATATGTAATAAATAAAAAATTTAAAAATCTAAAAAATAAATAAATAAATAAATAAATGAAGTTTACACTCTCTCCCACACAATTTTGTAAGCTATGACCAGATATATAATGGCTTGTATCTGTCATTGCAATGTCATTTAGGACAATTCCCAAGTCCCAAAAATATCCCCATATTACATCTGTTTTTCCATCTCCTTCCCCTCAGAACTTCCAGTGACCACTGCCTCCACATCAATGATAAAAGTTATTCCATTGGTAGAATCACAATAAGTCTATAGAATACCAGTAAGTCTACTCTAGTCCATCATTCATTCCCCAATCCTGAGGATTCTGTGATGGTGATGTCTACTCCACGTCTAATTGAGAGGGGGTTTAGATCCCATGGGGCAGATGGATGGAACTATTTTGCTTGCAGTTGTAGAATCTCTCTGTTCCTTGAGATGGTCATTGTTCCATTTCTTCTTAAGTCAATGTAGATAGTTTGTGTGTTAATAGGGATTTGTCCACTTCATCTAGATTATCTATTTTTTTGGCATGGAGTTGTTCATACCATCCTTTTTTTATTTCTTTGGAGCAGGTAGTAATGTTCCCCCTTTCACTTCTGATTTCAGTTATTTATATTCTCTCTCTTTTTTTCTTTGGCAGTCTCACGAAAGGTTTGCCGATTTTACTGATCTATTCAAGGAACCAAATTTTGGTTTTGTTGATTCTATTGTTTTTTATTCTCCATTTCAATGATACCACTCCAATCTTCGTTTTTCCCATCTTTCTGCTCACTTTAGGTTTAGCTTGCTCATCTTTTCCTAGATGCTCCAAATGTGAAGTTAGATTTCAGATTCGAGATTTCCTTTCTTTTACAAGGCAAGCATTTAGTGCTATAAATTTCCCACTCAGCACTGCCTTGCTGCATCCCATAAGTTTTGGTATGTTCTGTTTTCATATTTGTTCATCTCAAGATATTTCCTAAATTCCCTAATGATTTATTCTTTGACCCATTGGTTGTCAAAGAGTATGCTATTTAACGGCCATCCCAGGGAATGGAGAGAGTCTGCAGCTGCAAGCAGGATAGTCCCATCCATCTTCCCCATGGGATATGAGTGCCCTCTCAATTGGAGGTGGAGTGGACATCACCATCCCAGAGTCCTCGGGATTGGGGAAAGAGCTATGGACTAGAGTGGATTTACTGGTATTCTTCTAGAGACATATTGTGATTCTAGCAATGGAAGAAATTACAACATTGATGTGGAGCCAGTGGTCACTGGAGGCTGTGGGGGCAGGGAGAGGGAAAAACTGTTGTAATACGGGGGCTTTTTCGGGACTTGGGAATCATCCTGAGTGACGCTGCAACAACAGGTATAGGCCACTTTATATTATCACAT